>JABAJZ010000126.1:11093-23086 GCA_018857265.1 Termitomyces sp. T32_za158 | reverse complement strand
TTTTTGTGCCCATGTACAAAGGACGCTGGCAGCTTGGATGATGTGGAATGCTATCGCACATGTCGTCTCGACCCGTTCCTGAGCGCTCAGCTCTGGAAGATGCATCCACGGACGGAGCTGTAAACAGGATGTGATATGTATATGTACATATGTATTTCACTTGCACAGGTCAGATTCAAGTAGGTCCCTCGGGTCGGAACGATCCCTGAGGTAGGGCCGCACAGCGCTCAGGGTCAGATGCCTTTCTTAACCAACGTGATGGGAGATTCCTGCAAAAATCACGACAAATTCGGGCAGGCCTCGTGACGCCATTCGCATGAGGGGGATTGTGGATGTGGCTCCTTGACGCCGCCGTGTCGTTTATGAATTTTTGAACAGCCAAAATGAGGCTTAGATCGTTTGCAGTTGCAATCCGTTGAACGTTGAGTGACGTAGCATGTCGTGCGGGGAAGATCATATTAGGCAGTATCAAAGCAACATCTCAGGCAACTCCTCGAGCTTAAGCACTGGCAGGGCTACATTGGTACGCCCCGTATGGTATACGCTCTCTCCTGACCGCAGAGGCTCCCTTTGTGTTCGTGTGCCTCCTTGGTGCGGTTTCTAGGGTGTAAAGTCTAACCGACCAATCGCGAGCCACAACTCTGTTCCGCTCGATTCGCATCTGATCACTCTTGTCAATCCACCTCGTCACACTTTCTTGGTTATGTCTTTTGAGCCTGATCGACAAGCTCGCTCGAATAACCTGCCCACACAACCTTGATGCCATACACACACACAATCCATGGTGACATGCCTAGTAAGCGGGCTGACAGACCGCTCCGCGTTGCACGCTTTCCGATCGCGTACTTGACCCATACGACGGTTAAACCATCCTCCGACCGCGAATTTTGTAGGCCCATGTGCGCCTGTTGGGGGCATCTCCAACCTTGAGATATGAGATAGCTGACCTACAAGTCCATGTACCTACCGCTACAAAAGCCAATGACCTGTACGCATATGACGCAGTGCGACCATGACTGGAGTTTTTTGCTCCCGAATGGGTGTGGCGAGGATATCTGTTTCCTTGCCACCCGTCCGCGTGCCTGGATCGGATCTCCACGCCATCGACCTCTCCTGTCCTCATTTTTTTTTCTTTCAAATACCCGGTCACCGTGCTGCATCTCGGTCCGGACACCTTCCCCGTCGCTCTCTTTTTTCTCCTTTACGCCGCATTTTTCTGTTCTTCGGCGGCGCTTACAAAAATCGAGAGCGTAGCCTCGACGTTGACTCCATCTTTCTTACTCTCGACCTCGCTATCATTCTCTGGTCTTCCATTCTTGATAAACTTTGATACTCATCCACCACTGAAAACATGTCTCCCCGTACAACAGAGCCAAAGGAGGGACTACGAAACGAATCACCCCAGTTGATGCAGTCGCAAGACGAGGACGTTTGTTCTCAGCCATTATCTTCCAATATTGTGAAAAAACCCCGTCCAAGGTCTCCTTTGCAGAATATCATGCAAAACTCGTCGTCTTCATCTCCGCAGGTTTTCGGCTCTGAATCTCTCCACAGCGATAAGGGCACACCGCCAGCGTCTGACCGGGAGAGATCAGAGTCAGTGGCCAGTAATCAATCTGAGGAAAAGGTCGAGAAACGTAAAAGATCGCGGGTAACGCCTGAACAGCTCCAGCGCCTCGAACGATTCTTTGCCCATGACCGGAATCCCACCGCCTCACGCCGGCGTGAGATCAGTGAGATGCTCGGTATGCAAGAACGTCAGACGCAGATCTGGTTCCAGAACCGGTAAGCAAGGAGTGGCTATATACTTGCGCATGCCTATACTCAACTGTCTCTCAAGACGCGCGAAGGCTAGGCTACCAGACGGAAAACAACAGCGACATAGACGTATAACCGTCCCAATACCACCTCCAGATTCACCCCCTCAACTCTCTGCTAGCATTCAAGTTGATCTTCACAATCTGATCCACGAAGATGACGGTGAGTTATTTTCGATTTCAATTTCGCCATACTGAGTGATTCCCCTTATTTGACAGCCGTGACAATCATTCCTTGCACCGATTTGTATATTGGCTCGTGGAGGCGTATCTCCACGGTAGCGGCGAAGCACGACCTGGTGGCGTACGTGTCTGATGTCAAACAGTGCCTCACTTGGTACATACACTCTGAAGGCTTCGGTTTCAAGATGGAGATACCGTTCGAGACTATTGTGGAGACTAAACTTTCCAACGTTGCTCCTGGATCTGGACTCGCCTCCTTTATATTATCAGAACCTCCCTTGTTTTACCTGGAGAACATTGAGCCCTCACCGACAGATGGCAATCCTCGACGCTATTGGAAGCGAGGTCTGGATTGGACTGAAGGACAGCAAGCATCGCACGTCTTGCGTCATGATTTAATTGGCTCGGCCCCGCAGCTCTCTCACCTCCTTCGCAATCTGCGCAATATCCGGCATCAGGTCTCCTTACTCCAGCCATCGTATCGCCCTGACCAATCGAACCAACACATAGCCCCTGTGACAGCTTTGGAGCTACCGCCACCTCCCCTGGCTAATTTAATGGGGCCTGGAATGCGATACTCAGGACATAACGTTATGGAAGCTTCTGTGTCGCATCATGATGACTATTTTGGGAAGCGGTCAACGTACGGAGCAAGCCCAGGGGTGAGCCCGTCCCCTGACACGCCCTATTCAAACGAGGGCGACCGGCCTCCGTCGTACAGCGCGCCGAGCACCATGTCATTCTTCACGGAAGACCAGGAAAATTCACAGCAAGCCCGTCGACCCTCGGGGACATTTGGCACGGATGGTGGGCCTGCTTATAATGGCTTCGAACGACCCATCCCTCGTAGCCACTCCGCCGACCATTTTTCGGAAATACCAATCTCGCATAATGTTGCACCCCGTCCTTACTCTGCGCAAGCTATCCCTCGGTCTTTCTTCAGCGACACTCCTTATAACAACACATCACAGCCAGGAATGCAGCCTCACCAAACACATGGGGAGGACTCCCACCAGATACACAGGGTCAGTACACCCTTGTCGGCGACTTCCGTATACACACCACACGAGCAACTAATGCCCCCTCACCTCGACCCTCGGCACCAACAACACATTATTATCCAAACTAGTCCATCCCCCCCACTTTTGACAACACCCTATCATCCCCCACCTCATCTCTTCAATCGATCTGTTCACAGCGACCACATGAGCAGCGGCACATCCCCTCTCAACTCTAGCTATTCTAACGTTGACTACCAAGTTTAATGAGCTCGTAAGTATTGTCCGATCCCTACAGTAATTTTAATGTTTCCGGTGCCTGCTGGGCTCGATTTTTCACCACGAATATTTTATACCTTCACTTGTGCTATATTGCTATCATCACTTCTCCGGGATGCACTTACCTACTACATATTATCACCCATTGCATATTCAGTCCGACATAGTCCCAGGAATTGTTACATAATTAATTGTATCGTAGCTCGTAGTTTGTACGACATAATAAATCATAATGACAAGACTTCTGGTTCAACGGAAACTTGCACGAACTCTTGCCAGGAATCCACGAGGCCAACACGTAATATGGTTCAGACGTTCAACGCGCTCAACATCCAGGCCAGGCTCCAACATTAGGGGCGAGAGTCAGTATTTTTCTGCAATGTTTTTGGACTGTTCCATCGGTTACTGCTGCAGTTCAGTAGTAGCCACCCTCTCGCGAGCTATTCTCGAGGTGTACGTCCGGCTCACAATGTTGACTGACGGGCAATACATATCAACGACTCAGTTGCAACGTCCTTAGAGTCAGACACTCACAAGCTTCCAAGTAACGATCCAGACACCGAGTAAGGCATGTCTAATCACAAGTTAGAAGAAATTTCGACCTACTACAGCCAGTAAAGTGCCATACCTGCTCTGAGCTAGAAAGAGAATCGCCTGGCTTCGTGATGCATTTGGCGTAACATTGCTCGTTCGTTTTCTGTCGGGGTTGTATCAAAAATCCTTAGTGTGGGCGACGCGATATAAGATGAGACTTGAGACGTTACGCACATTAATGAGTTCTTGAGCGTTGGCGAGGGCAAGCTCTGTACGAACTTGCGTCATTATAGCCTCCTTCCTCGCAGTCACGTCTGTAATCATAGCAGGAATGAGTCCTCAATGTCATGCCGTAGGATAACTCAACGTACCAGAGCTTGACGGGCTGGAAGAGACTGACGATAGAAAAGAAGACATTTTAGGCACAGGGAACTGGAGGAAGCTTTGCAATCGGTGGACAAAAACGCAGTGACTAGTCGAGCAGCACAACACCGAAATTCTGTTTTCAAATTCCGATCACTTTCCTCTTTCGGGTTATCCATATTTCTGCCTCTTTCCCTTATCTGAATGGGCGCTCGCGAATCGACAGCGCGCAATGGCGAAGATACGCAGGAAAGCGTTCCGGATTACTATGAACTACTCGAGGTTGACGAAAATGCAACTGCCGATGAAATCAAAGTGGGTCATCTATTGCGATTGCTTCACAGTAGTTAATTCTCCCTTACAGCGTTCATTTCGGCGACTGGCCCTGATCCATCATCCAGACAAGAACAAGGATGATGTTGAAGGTGCCACCAAACGTTTTGCAGCGTTGCAGCAGGCTTACGAGGTGGGCTCTCCAGTTCTCTAGCCAGTTATCATAATCTTAATGAAATGTCATCTCTAGGTCCTCAGCGACGAACAAGTAGGAATCACCCGGTCCAGTCAGGAACTTTGAGCTCTTATCAATATTACAAGTAGGAACGCGCTTGGTACGATTCTCACAAGGCCTCACTAGTGCCTGAGCCAGATGCAGAAACCGTTTATGAGGACATCCGGAAAGGAGCACCTCCACCGCGCGCCAGAGATCGAGGCCTTACTTCTCGCCATCTTTCGAGATTTTTAGATGCAAGCTTGTGGACAGGTTTTGATGATGGTCCAGACGTATGTTTTCTGTCTTGAAACTCGCTTCATCCCTAACAGTACTTGTACATTTAGAGCTTCTTCACATTCTACCGCAACCTCTTCGAACGATTAGGAGCAGAAGAGGCTATGTTCTCTGCAGATTTTGACTACCCCTCGTTTGGCTATTCCACATGGACATGGACAGGTGCAGGAAAGGACGATGTTCAGGAGGCTGTCAAATTATTCTATGCAGCATGGATCAACTTTGCAACAGCCAAAGATTTTACTTGGTTTGAACAATGGAATCTTAATGAAGCTCCAGATAGACGCGTGAAAAGGTTTGCATTTCACTTTACAGCCCTTTGGAATGCTTTCATCTTCCATCCCAGACTAATGGAGAAGGATAACAAAAAAGCTCGTGATGACGCACGCAAAGAGTACAATGATACAATTAGAGTGAGTTGGCCACGAAAGACCGACATCAATGATACTCAATTAACCTATCTTCAGTCTCTTGCAAGGTTCCTTCGAAAGCGAGACCCTCGCTACAAATCCCACATCGCTCGTCAATCTGAAAACCATCGAACCTCTACTCTTGGTACACCGACAGACGGGGAAGCAAAAAAGCGTCAACACATCACAGCAGAATATGTCGAGCAAGACTGGCAAAAGCTGGATACTGCGATACTACACGCTGACCTGGACTGGGTGGTTGCTGAAGGCGAGGATCCAGAGGAGTGGGAATGTGTGGCATGTCGAAAGACATTCAGGAGTGAGGCCGCATGGGACAGTCACGAACGGAGCAAGAAGCACCTTCGAGAAGTTGAGCTCTTGCGTCAACAGATGTTGGATGAAAACCAACATTTAGATTTTGGCGAAGCTCCAGATGAAGATGGGGATATTCCCAGTGAGACAGAAGACAATAATCTGTCGCGTGGCTCTCCGACAAGCTCGCCTAGCCCCACCTCACTACATATTGCTCCGACAAACCAGGATACTTCTGAATCTCTTGAGCCTGACACTGCCGCTGAGTTAGGAGGCGAAGAGGAGGAGCAAGCTCCTCGCAAGCAAAACAAAAAGAAGAAAAAAGAACTCAAAACCCCAATCAACCCGACTGAGCCACTTACGAAGACAGAACGACGGGCGATGAAGCTCGCACGCTCTGAGGCGCACACGCCAGAAGAACTCTCAAGAGATACCGAGGATGATCCTCCGTTGGATGGTGACACAGAAGGTGGAGCTCAGGATGTGACTGGCTCTAGACTGTCAACGGAGCCCTCCAAACGTGACAAGAGACGTGCGCGACAAGCAAAGAAGGCCGAAGCTGGTGAGGGTCCTCACAGTCAAATCCAGGTGGGTTAAATTTCTTCGTTATACTTCCCTCTTCATTCTTGACTTCGCTTTATCGCCAGTGTAATGTTTGTCGGCAACACTTTTCGAGTAGAACCAAGTTGTTTGCTCACGTCAAGGAATCAGGGCATGCGCTGGCCACTCCCGATACCACCCTTGATGACGAAACATATTCGCGTGGTAAGAAAAGCAGAAAGGTTAAAAGATAATGGCAGTACTTGGACATACGAACTTGAATACTGGATGCACGACTCTTGTACGAAATACTCGAAAAGAAAAATCTTGTCATCGGCTGAACCTGTGAATAAACACTGACTCTTGGTTCATGCATGCATACATCAATTGTTTTGATACTTGATGGGCTAAGAACGGCTAGGAGATACATCATACTTCAAGTATAATTGAGTACACGACGGTACGGAACATCAGTGCTATAGGTCACCGTCTTCTAGAAAGAGTGGTGACAACGTCTACCCCATCAACTGGGAAACATCTTCAGGTGGGTATTTTGTTTGGGAAAAGGTGAGGAGCCTATTGGAAAAGGATCAGCTTAGTAAGGAGGTAGGAAAACAGGAAATTACCGTTTCAGACTCTGGATGTATTTCCTACTGACCTCATCGTTCAAAACATGTGCGACCTGATCTGCGGAGATTTTCTCACGAGCCGAACGTTCGTGGATTCTATACAAGTGAACGGGTTAACCACGAACGAGGGACCTGGCAAACAACGTACCCAACCATGGTCACTCCAATGGGCCAGGGCGCGTTCCCAATAGAAAGGCGGAGATAGGAGTCATTGGCACGTTGATATTGCCGTTTTTGCATGTAGTGGACGATCTCCGCTATACGAGCCAGCATATCATCGGGAAGGCTCTATATATGAATTAGAAAGAGAGAAATTGAGGACAGCAAACCACAGACTCGTGAACGAAGAGTCTTGAAGAGAGGCTTTAAGTACTCCGCAGATTGCACTTGTGTAGCAGCGGCAAGTTTACCTTGTGTCGTGCGCTTGATGTGTTCTGATACCAACAGTCAGAGGTAGAGATAATGCTAATAGAGAAGAATGACCCGCCTGGTCGCTCATCCATAGCCTCTCCCCATTCTTTGAGCGTCCGTTTCAGCGCATAGTAAATGAGAGGATACAGCTTGTCAGGATCGGTCTTGATGAGTCCCAAATCTATTATGCCGGTTGCAGGCTGTTCGGAGTCGTCCTTTTTCTTGCCTTTGTTATTCCTCTTCTGCAGTTCCTTCTCAACATTCTCAACATCCTCCAAAGCCTTCTTGAAGTCATTCTGACCACCCTGTCGCTCATGTCCTTTCTCCTCAATAAGCTCAAGTGCCCTCAACCTAAGCCGACGGTCCTTGTCGGACTCTCCAAACAACCTTATTGGCTGACCTTTCGCACGTAAACGTCGAATGGTCTCTTCATTTGACATGTTGAATAATGAAGACTCAGGTACTGGCGTTCCGCTGCCCGACTTGTCGCTTTCAGTTACAACTGGATGAGGCGAGTTGGTTGCAGAACGTGAAGGGATCTGCTCTCCATTTGCGAGTAAGGATACAGCATGAGAAAAAGAAGCAATAAGCTCACTAATTTCTCCTTGCGCACCAAAGCCTTGGCCTCACTCTCGCGCTGCGTAGCCTCATCGCGTTCTCTTTGCTCACGAACCTTGGCTTCCTCTTTCATGCGTTCAATGTCCCCTTTGCGCATGTATTTGGTGGGCCTAAAGGTTTCATCCTGCAGAGCTTTGCGCTTTGAGTTGATTTCTGCCCTGAGTGCGTCCATGAGAAGAGAATTGATGACATAAGCATCCATTCCAATTCTTCCGCCACATCCCGAAAAACAGATTGTTAACGACTATGTCTGAATCCGCCCCCGCTGAGCAAAGGTTACTCTAACTCTAGTCTCCAAATTCTGTGTTGTTTTACTGACACAGAGCTCCAGCCGCTTCGTGCTCCAGACCGTTGGTTTTGACGGTGAGTCCAATTTTGATTTGTTGCAAACTCCGAGTTTTCATGTCTCTGACACTCAGCTCGGTTCCCCAACACCAACCAGACCAGAAACTGGTGTGTCGACCGTCCTACAGACAGCTATTATCAATGCTCACTTTTATCTAGCTTCCAGAACTACACTGACTACTTCAAGTGTATTACTGCTAAGGGAGAGGACTTTGCGCCATGCAAGCAATTCCAAAGGGCATATAATTCGCTTTGCCCGAGTACGTCAACTTTTCTATAACACGTCTTCCTCGCTAACGACCTCTACTTTTCATAGACGAGTGGGTGAGTCATTGTCGTACTTACAGTCTCTCTTTGTCACTCAATTCGCTCAAGATCGCCAAATTCGATGAGCAACGCGAGAATGGAACGTTTCCTGCCTCTTTGGAGCCCTGATTTACGCCCAGACATGTACAAAGGAGTTCTCTATGTACCTTTAGAGTCAAGATGAACGTCTTTAATGATCACGTGCTCGGGCCAGAAAGTCTGCAAAGATTGTACTTCGCTCGCCTTTACATACTGCCAGATTGACTGACTAGTGAGTATTTCATCTGCCTGCATGAAACTGTGTCAGAGTTATCGGTAGTTACCGTGAGTTGATCATCTCGATACAGCAACTTCTATTGGTAAGTAGATGATGCGAGTTTCTTCAGTCTTATGTCTCGATATCAACGTCGCGCGATGCTTTTCTTTGTTTCACCATGAAATCCAACATCCACTGTGATGAATATACATTTGAACTTGCGGAGAACATTTACTGGCGGGGCACTCCTGTACTGTATAGATCATATACAGTACTGTATAGATCATATACAGTACTGTATAGATCATATACAGTACTGTATAGATCATATACAGTAGTTCGCGTCCTATAGATCTCCAGTATTGCGAGATTTGACACTATCAATCTTCCATCCTGACAAACGACATGACTGAAGAAACATAAATTATATGTGCAGAATTAAAGATGGTGAAGGCGCTTTGGTCCCGAATCAAAGGAAAATTCGGACCTTTGGCCAAAACTCATTAGAGATACACTGTGATCACGTCCCTATACATTCTCAGGTACTATAACTGCTACTGTCAGTGCGTGTAGTACAAAGGAACGGTCGAGAGTATATATGGCTATCTGCGCATTGTCAAACAATTAGGCCATGGTCTGAAGGATAAATCAACACTCACCAAGATCGCTGCTTAAAGTTGTTCATCCCGACCTGCGGCTGGCCTCAATACGGGTCTTGTGTGATTGAACGTGAGTGGAGAGTAAGGAGAGTAAGGTGTCTGACTCGTCGAGTGCACTGATCCTTGCATCGTGTACCTCGAACTTGAGGCCCGCAAATTAAGCATAAACCTAGCCATCATTGTGCTTGATACTCTGCAGTTTGAGAGGCAAATCGTAAAGGTGCTCAACCATAGGGCAAAATCAAGAACGCACACATTGCAAAAAGTGGTCAAGAATCCATGTTGGTAACCCTGGGAGATCATTGATTTTCCGAATGACACGAGGTTAGGAGAAGAACTGACAGGAGATACCTTCAAATTGTTCAGTGAGGGATTCAGCTTGAACAGGCTCGGACTTACATATAATGTAATGACATTCGAGAACACTCCAATCGACATGACACTGGAAAATATATCAAGGATTCTTGCCTCGATGAGTGAGGAGAGTAATCTATTCATCCGAAATATGTGGTTCCTGCCAGTTCTTTCAGATTTAAAGAGGATGAACCCCCTTCTACGACTCACCATCACGTAGCATCACTGTAAAAAGCGACCTCGTCCCTTTAGGCCCCCGTCCCCATGATTTGTACACTGTCATTCCAACAATCAGGGAATCAAAGATAAACAATCCGATCCACGCATTCGCAAAGCCTGTCATCAAAGTCAACAACAAAACTCCTTGAGTGCCTCATTAAAACACAAACGAGTCGCGCTAGCGATCAATCAACAGCTTGCCACATCGAACAAAGATTTTGTACTTACTCTGAACTGTCCAATGGGTGAGTACAGGCTATTTTGAGGTCAGCGCCGGGCGCTTCAGGCTCATGGCTTGCCCCAGTCTCGGTCAACTGGAATCAAGTGAGCTGTCAGAAAATTTACATAGGGAACCTTGTACATTGACAACACCGAATACGATAGCAGCCAATGCACATGCACAAAGGAAAAGGAGAACTCTTTTACTCCGACCATAAAGAGCATGGATACGCATGATGAGAAGAACTGGCAATTTTAACTATAAGCCAGGGAAAAACGGGAGCAGAGGGAACACACTTCCGACAATAACTTGAATAATCACGGTAAGACATTGATGGTACAGGGATAGCAAAGCGCATCTGATCAGATAGGCGTTGAACTTGGTAGTAATCTAGGTTGAGCGTTCAACCTACATCTAGAATGCGTACATTTGGTCAAGCCGATCAAGCTTGGGAGAATCGACTAAACATACCTTGTTATCATCCGGAATATCTAGATTCAAGAGGTTTTGGGCTAGGATAGGAATGTAGCCGACAAGTGCCGCGTAACGGTTGAGATAGAAGAATGCAGATCCCCAGGAGAATGACTGAGAGGACCAAAAGCGCTCAGCTTCGGTAGATAGCGTTATGGCATAGTCATAATAGAGTATGGCTTGAAGGACATGTGTGAAAAGCACTACACAAAATCAATGGAAGGAAAAATCATACTGAAAGACCCTAGGTTGATATAATTGTTGTCAATCCTGTTGAAGAAACGGTGTCAGGGATAAGGCGCAAACATACACATTGTGGAAAATCATACACTTGAGATCGCAGGGAAGAAATATCATTCATATCTTCCGTCGAGTGCCCTTGCTCTCCTCGCTGGCGAAGGTTGAGAAATCGTGTGGAGCATCATAATTGTGGTCAGTGATTATCATAACCATCAAAAGATGAGATGTTCTTCGCAACCAGGCCAGGCACTGATATATTGACTTTGGGTGATTCTGAAGAGCTCTGAAGGGAACAGGGTCATACCATAACTAAAAGCAAAAATACAAGAAATCACCATCCGCACATTCATACTTGTATGGCGCTATTCTTTCCATAAAATTGAGTGAGTTTCATGGCTACTGAAAGATGGAAACTTCAGGCGATGCAATAGGGAAACAGTAAGATCAGGAGCGTTATTCGGCACGCTCACAACCTACCGAAAGTTCGGGACGAAGGCTTTCATGGTGTCCGGGAGGCAGATCTGCTACGAGTAGTCTTAGCCCGTCTGAGAATGCATAGGGCGAGAATAGCATCCGAAAACGCTGCCGACGTCCCCGAGTCCCCGCGGAGATATGACGGCAAAAGATCTAGCAATGAGGGCGCTCGAGCGCGACAGGTTAATGGTACTGCCCCCCATCCCGGCGGAACCCCATATCATGGGTGCACATCTACCGAGAATGACACAAGCCCTGGCATACGGGATGATTAGAAGTCAGACAGAGGTCCCAGAAAGGCTAAGGACGCAAAAAATGTTGAGAAGGAAAAAGATACGCGAAGAACGCTCATGGTATAGCTCCCGGCGAAACATCTGGGACTTCTCCAGACAAGCAAGGGTCTTCCTTTGGGAAACAACGCACGACACGTATAAAATAGGATCGTACTGGGACCACCCTATGATGAGACATGACCTTAGGGAGAGGCGACCTGCAAACATGATAACGAAGTCGATTCTAAGGAACACATCCTCACAAGGTGCTCAAGCCCGGAACAAGAGATTATTTGAAA
>JABAJZ010000126.1:0-10983 GCA_018857265.1 Termitomyces sp. T32_za158 | reverse complement strand
TATTGTAGGGAGCACGACTCAGACGATCAAGTCTGCAAACGAGAAACCAGCAGGTAGTCTCTCCAGGGTCCTGCGACTAATCGTGATAGAGTCTGCGTACCTGATATTGGTTCTACATACGAGTGATACAAAGATACCACTCCCCACTGGACAGTGATGAAGTTTCGAGAAGGTGGACCAAACTCATACAGATCAGAGCGGCTCTGGATGAGAAAATAGTAAACTTCAAGTCGGGGAATAAGGCCCTATTAGAAGCCGTCGTTGGGGAGACGTGGGAAGGCAGGCTGGAGGGTGACCAGGACTCCTCGATCAGTGATCACCCTAGAGGGCGACATAGGCGGGGTTTTAGTGGGTAGCGGGCTCAGCTTAAGGACGGGAGTAGGATGACGACCAGGGCAGGGCAGGGAGTCCCACATACGTGCGTAAAAGCATTTCCTCGCGGACTCTAATGCTAGCCGGTTATGAGACCTGGTTGTAATCCCGGGTGCTCAGCACAGCGGGTGGGAAGGAGTTGGAACTTCTATGACCAGAGATGTCCGAAGGTTGTTTGGTTGGTTGGTGGAAATACCCGGAGAGGGTATTCGCTACGAATACTATGTACCTTTCGACGCGAACATCTTTCATGAGCACGTGCTTGGGCCAGCAATCTATCAGATTGACTAGTATTCAATCTGACACGATACCGTGTATCATGAGTGACCATCTTTTGTTCATGTCGAGGCAGCAAACCAGTCAGCAGGTGATGCGAGTTTCTTCAGTCACTGAGTCATGTCGCGGTTTCAGCGTGAATCCGGACATCCGTCATCAGGAATATACAACTTGCAGAGGATGATTATGGCGGGTGCGCGCAGAACTACCAGTGTCCATCATATAGTTCGCGTCCTCTTAACGCAGTATTACGAGAGGCGTCGATATCAGTGTCATCTTCCAGCCTGATTAAAGGACACGACTGCAGTATCGTAGCATCAAAGATGGTGAGGCGTTCCTATCACTGATCAAGGGAAAAGTCAGACCATGGGTTAAAATTCATTGGGATTACCCATAAATACACTGCGAGCACGTCCATCCCCTGTATACGATACATCATAAATACTGTAACTAGCTAGACGCCCCGAAAATTTAGTTTTGGGAGAGTGCTACTGTCAATACGTGTTGTGACAAAGGAGCGGTAGAGAGTATATAACGCTATCGAGAACACAGTTAGGCCATGATCTGAAGAATAGATCAGTACTTACATGGCAAGAGAGAAAAGGTCGCTGCTTAATGTTGTTCGTCCTGATCTGGGGCTGAACTCGATACGCATCTTGTGCTTGTGTGACGAAAGGCGAGTGGAGAGTAAGAGGCTCGGCTCGTCGAGTGCCATCGGCTAACTGGTACTCGCATCGTGTATCTCGAGCCCGAGTCGCGCAAGTTGAGCATAAACCTAGTCATCATTGTGCTTGATACTCTGCAGTCCATTTGTGAATGAGAGGACAGTTGTACAAAGTACTCGATCTAGGACGAAAGTAAAGACGCACACATTAGCAAAAGTCGTCAAAAATCCGCGTTGGTAATCCTGGAAGATGGGTGATACTGGGAACATCATTTAGATGACGTGAAAAGAACTGACGGGAAACACCTGCAACGTTTTCAGTATGGAAGTCAACTTGAATGGGCTTGGATTCACATAAAATGTAATGATATTTGTGAAACCAACAATGGTCATAATGCTGGAAAGTACATCAAAGATTCTTGTCTCGATGATAATAATTTACACACCAGAAATATGTGGTTCCTGCCAGCTCGATTAGGTTGAACTAGGATGGAGCCCCTCCTGCGACTCACCATCACGTAGCATAATTGTGAAAAGCGACCTGGTCCCTTTGGGTCCGCGTCTCCATGATTTGTACACCGTCATTCCGACAATCAGGCAATCAAAGAGAAACATTCCGATCCATGCATTCGCAATACCTGTCACCAAAGTCAGCAACGAAGCTCCTTTAGTACCTTCGTTAAAGCACAAACGAATCGCGCTAGCGATCGATCAACAGCTTAACGCTGAACACTGAACAAAGACGTTGTACTTACTCTGAACGGTACAAAGGGGAAGTACAGGCTGTTTTGAGATCGGTCTCGGGCACTTCGGGATTGTGGCCAGCAGCCACGGACCACTGACATTCATTAGCTGACGAAAATGTAGACATCGGCAAACTTGTGAATTTACAGCACCAAATACAATAGCAGCCAGACCACATGCACAAAGAAAAAGCAGAACTTTCTTACTCCGGCCGTAGAGAGCATAAATACGCATAACAAGAAGGACTGGCCATTATATCTGTAAGTCAGCAATAACGGAAGCAGAAAGGAAACACACTTCCAACAATAACTTGGATAACTACTGCGAGATATTGATGATACAGGGAGAGCAAAGGGCATCTAATCAGATAGGTGTTGAGCTTGAAAGCCATTTTAGGTTTAGCGTTGAACATTTAAACCTACACCTAGAACGCGTGCATTTGGTTAAGCTGACGAAGCTCAAGAGACTAAAATATACCTTTTGCTTATCCGAAATATCTGAGATTAAGAAGTCTTGGACAATTATAGGAATGTAGCCAAAAAGCGCCAAGTAACGGTTGAGATAGAAGAATACGGAACCCCAGGAGAATGATTGAGATGACCGAAAGCGCTCAACTTCAGCAGATAGCGTTAGGACATAGTCATAGTAGAGTATGGCTTGAAGGAACATATGTGAAAAGCGCTACACAATGTCAATGGAAGGAACAGTCATACTAAAAGACACTAGGTTGATATAATTGTTGTTGATCCTGTCGAACGAAAAAACGGAATCAGAGATTAGGGACGGCATACATTTGTGGTGAAATCATACACTTGAGATTGCAGGGAAAAAGTACCATCCATATCTGCCATCGAGTGCCCTTGCTCTTCTCACCGGTGGAGGTTCAGAAGTAATAATACCGCATGGAGCATCATAGCAATCATGGTCAGTGATTATCATAATCAAAAGATGAGATGTTTTTCGCAGTCAGGCCGGGCACATGGCATCATGGCATGATGGGATAGCTCTGAAGGGAGCAGGGTCATACCACAACTACAAGCAAGAATCACCCTTCGCTCATTCTCAACCGTTGGCGCTATGGCTTCCATGAAATAAGTGAACTTTCCTGACGAACTGGATATAAGATGGGAACTTCCGGCGGTGCAATGTTTCAGGCGGTGCAATGTCAGAAACGAGGAAAGCACGTGACGTCACCCAAATTTGAAAGTCGATCAAGATTCAACCGTTGCAGGCTGCACAGAAATGTCATAACTATTACCCCTGCAATCATAATGTATATGTTAACGGTGAAGGATGAAAAGTTTGAAGCTGAGTAACTACGGCTTCCGAGAGGGTTTCATCTGGTTGCATATACAAATTACTACAGGGTACATATATACTGATATAATACACAGAGTTCATCTAATGCAAATTCAGAGCAGGATTTGCTGCGAGAAACTGGAGATCATACTAGTGTGATAAAATTGCTTCCTAAGGCAACTCATTACTCATCGCCGTCGTCCCATCGGTCCTAGTATCTAAATCGACAATGGTGGACAAAACCGGACTGGAATGCTCGTGATGTACATGTGTCTGGAATTGTGCGGAAAGTTTTGGATCGCGCAAATTAAGCATCAGTCGAGATATCATGGTACTTGATATTCTGTAAGACGTAAAATGAATGAGCGATGACTCGTTGATAACATGAAGATCCGACATATTGGCAAAAGTTGTCATGAAACCTCGTTGATAATCCTGACGAGTTTAATGTTTCCTTGGCTATATTTGATCAATGGAACTTACGGGTAAAACCTATCAAGATATCAGTATAAGATCAAGGAGGCTAAAGAGATTAAAACTTACATAGAATGTTATGATATTCATCAATCCCACTATGGCTATGATTCTGGAGTGGAAATGTCATCAATGCCTGGTCTGAAGACGAATTTATGGTGATTCGGTTGATCATCCTTACCCAAAGTAGATGACCCCTGTAGATTTATCAATAACGTCCAGCCAAGAATATTTTAAGAAACAAATTACCATCTCGAAGAAAAATAAACAATAACGATGTATTTCCCCCTCGCCCTTGTCGCCACGATCCGTACAAAGTCATTACGAAGATTAGGATGTCAAACATCAGCATCCCAATCCATGCATTTCCTAAGCCTATAGAATGTCAATAAAAGGTTAGTAGCGTAAGCTGATTGCTTTTATTAAATACAAACGAATTGCACTATAACTTGTGTCAGCTTGCTTTTTCTAGGCGAGAAAGAATGCACTTACTCGGCCTTGTTCAGTGATGGTACACAGTGAATTGTGATGGATCTGGAACCATGTACAGCCAGAACCGACCACTAAAGTCGAATCAATAAATTTTTTTTGATAAGGCAAAAACACACAGTCCCAAAGATGATGACAGCAAGGCCACATGCAGATATGAACAACAATACTCGTAAATTACGGTCATAAAGAGCATAGGTTCGCACAATGAGAACGACTGATGATAGTCACAATCAAACCTTCAATACTAATAAGGAAGTCATAGAATGTTCAGTGTGCTCACCGCCGACAATGACTTGAATAACGACTGCAAGATATTGGTGATACGAGGTAAACGATGTGCAGCTAGATTCAAGATTGGCTGTTAACTTTGTAACTTGACACGCAAAGAATATCGTGACTCACATCTAAGATATTTTACTGCCTATCAACATACGATTCAAGGTAAGACTGAATTTTGCGTACCTGTGAATTGTTGAAGGTTTGTGAGTCTATATAGTTTTGCCAGACCACAAGAGGAATATGTCCAAGGAGCGTCAGATAGCGATTAAGATAGAATAATCCGGAGGCCCAAGAGATAGAACGAGTTGTCCAGAAACGGTCAATTTCGACTGGCAGCGTGAGCGCATAGTCATAGTAGAGCATAGCTAGGACCGTGCAGGTTAGCACCGTTCAAATGCAAGGGACTTAAATAGTACTGAAGGACGCGAGATTAAGATAGATCCTGGGTATTCTGGGGTTGAAGTTGATTTGGAAGGTGCAGCGTCCAGAACAAAAACGAGCATACAATTGTAAAGAGGCTTTCGCCGTACTTTCCGTCATCGTGAGCCCTACGTCTACGAGTTGAACGAGCTTGCCGAAGCTTTTGAAATTGTTCTGGAACAGCCAAAAGCCGCTGTAGATCCTGATTACTTGGGCGCCTTGGGGTTTTCAGGGAGACGAAAAGAGGTCAGAAAGTGAAGCCCAGCTCGAAAGCCACTCGGTTTTGAACGCTTTCCGGCGACACATCATCGTTTCAGACTCAACTTTCAAGATTTCAACGACAACTGAATCTTGTCTATTGAATGAGATGGATGTCCGATCATCAGCAGATGTTCTCATACCTGTCAATTTGTTTGATCGTTGCTGTGGTTTGTCGACTGGGTACCGACTAATGACACCAGGCCCCGGGAAACTCCCGCTAAACCTTGTCCGCAAAATAGCGGATTTGAGGCCAAATTTAGCCAAATCTTAGTCCTTGTATTGCGGATTTGAGACCTCCGGAAGATAAGGACTACTAGTGTGAGCGCAGGATAGAAAGAGGGAGGGTGGGTAACAAATTGAATAGAGTACGAGTATGATACGAGTGAATAATACGAATGAAAAATAAGTCTCAGTTATGCCTACGGGAGATGATTACCGTCGTATCGCACATTTACTAAGAATACCCAATGAAACGAGAGCAGACGCATCGATAGTGAAACCGTTAGATCAACCAGTGGCGGTGATGCGCAGTCCGCGTGCGAACAGCCGGGGTACGCACTACTACATAAGTACTATATTGGTCGCGTTCCAGGTATGCTACGGACGTCATTCCTATCGGGTGTTACGAGAACTATTGTCACAGCCATCTCTTTCTGGCCAGACATACTAAGCATTTCTTGTAACACTCGGAGCCGGCTGACACTAAACCTACTCGAGGAGTCGCTACAGAGTTTCCCCGCATAACTCGCATGGTACCAGGACAGGATGTGAAGAACTAGGGAATTTATCTGCCTCTCACTACGAATATGAAGACGTGAATCCCCGATGACCTGAACCTTTGAAGAAGCAAAGGTAGCGCAAGTTGAAGTGGCGTTGCACAAAAAGCATTCCCGATCAAATTCCGATCAGCCGTTTGCTGCAAACCACCATGGACTACTATTACACTGCTGAACGACCTCACTCGGATCTTTTAAAAGTTCAAGGTGACCGCCCTTTTAATGCAGAGGCCCCTGTAGCCTCACTGGTAGAGTTCAATATCACCCCTGAGGATCTTGTCTACTGTCGAAACCATGGTCCTGTCCGCGAGTTTGACGAAGAGACCTATTCTATCACTATCAAAGGAGGCGTCGACAAAGAGCTTCAATACACTATTTCTGAGCTAAAAAATTCATTTCCTACCGTACAAGTGGTCGCAGCTCTTCAGGTACGTCTGTTTTCATGGTTCAGGTCGCCCGAGACTGATTATAAACTCGGATCTTCCAAGTGTGCCGGAAACCGACGGAATGAGATGGGGGCCATCAAACCCGTCAGCGGTGTAGGCTGGGACAGCGGCGTTATTGCGAATTGCAAGTGGGGTGGTGTGCGCTTGCATGATGTTCTGAATGAAGTTGGTGTCCAACCTGGCAATGTACATGTTTGTTTCGCATCCTACGCCACCCTATGTCAAGACGACGATTATTATGGCTCATCGATTACCTTAGAGAAAGCCCTGGATCGTGATAGCGACGTTTTGCTTGCGTTCGAGGTCAGCCGTTATCTATTTGAAAATGTTGCGAGAGCGCGAACTAACAGCATCTCAGATGAATGACGAACCTCTCACAGCCGAGCATGGTGGTCCCGTTCGTCTAGTCGTCCCTGGCTATCTCGGAGCACGGTGGGTCAAATGGCTAGACACCATCATCGTTTCTCCCTCTGAATCGCCAAATTTCTACCAACAACGTGATTACAAGATTCTTCCTCCAACTGTATGTTTCTCATTCTTCTAAACATGGATATCCGCCTCACGTTCTATCTCAGGTAACGTCAAAAGATGAAGCAAAGTCTCTTTGGCCCAAATACCCCTGCATGACTTCCCTCCCCCTCAACTCCATCATTGGCTCCATAACACTAACTTCCCCGACCTCTTTGTACATCAAAGGTTATGCTGTGTCAAGCCCGACGGCCCATGTCGCAGGAGTCGAGGTCACCACTGATGGCGGAAAGACGTGGCATGACGCTCATCTCACATATCAAGAGGGCAGATGGAGCTGGACAATATGGGAGGCGGAGCTGGAAGGTGTTTCAGAGAGCGGAGTTATGCACTGCCGAGCACGCGACACCAAGGGTGCAATACAACCAAAGGAGGGGACTTGGAACTTGAGAGGTGTCGCTTTCAATGCATGGGGAGTGGGAAAGTGGTAGTTGTACGGGGGGATCCAGCTCGAGGTATTTGTATCGTCAGTCCCTCCTCATGTGTTTTAGCCTTGATGTGACTGGGCAATATATATGTGTATCATGTATTCATCTGTACTTCGATAAATCGGAGTGATTATGTTATATGTCAGTGTGTATGCATGTAGGTCAGCAGTGGTGATCAGAAAATTCCCCTTTTGGGCGGGGACAACGCCAGAGGCAACTGCCGTTGACAGCGACCACTACAGTAGTCTATCTGGCTAGACGTTTTCTCCTGTGCTTCTGCCCATCGCACCACACTCATAATGGTTCTCGGAAGACTCGTTCACTACGCTGTTGACGCTGCATTGTTATCTACAGTCGTCGCTGGTGTTCGACGTACAAGTGGATTCTCGTGAGTTCTCTCCTGCTATTTCTCCTCTCACTTGCCAATGTGATTCATGGGATGCAGTCCGGATGCATCCGCCATCTCGGACCCTACACTACGCTCGGTTGCAGAGAAATTTTTAGGAGTTGGGGAAACCATTTTCGACATGATGCAGGCATCGGCCGTCAACAGCTCATACTTCAAGAGAGACACACGGAAATGACGTCTTTACGATCGGCCCATTTGAGCAGCCGCGCGTATGTGACGATGTTTCCGGAAGCGGTGGGATCCGGTATGGGAAGGGATACTTCTCGCAGCGATTAGGCGAGTCAGGGGATCCGGATGAAGTATTCAATCAGAGCTGCTATCCTGTATTACAACGTTTACGGGTATAATGACTTATCTCCCATTTTCGACAGACTACCCTTGTGAGTATCAACCAATATTGACTATGATGACGTTGTATATCTGATCTTTCGGTTGTACTCATATTGGAGCATGCCGAACTCTGCATGCATCTATGCCTCCTTCCAACTACTTGGCAACAAGCCGCCAGTAACTCGTGGTGTTCCTTTTCCAGACTGTTTTAGCCTCTCTATGAACGATCGTTCCATATGATCGCAAATTCCGGGACTTTCTGATTCGGTAACATAACATTCCAAGTCACCTGGGCCTCAGATATGATTCAGAGAACTTAGGCTAGATTTATTCTGGAATCCTTTGCCTTGATACGTCGTGAATCCTGGATGTCTGCACGATACAGATCAACCTGCTTTGTTTGATTGTTTTTGGTTAGAAGACTTTGTGTCTCACATCTGAAGTCCAAAGCTACAACTTCAAGTCAATCAGTGTGCCTTGATGACGGCGAAGACGTTTCACATATCTTTTTCCCCTGTGGCTTTGCACCTTTTACAGAGGGTCTTCCCTAACTTGGTCACGAACATTGTCTCCGTATACAATTTGTCTCGCCCGCAGTTCTTGATTCTTTATGGTACTGATTTATTGCCTCAAACCTCAGACTTCTTGAAGAATACGTCGTTCATCATTCAAGAATTCTTTTGCATTGTCGTCATGCTACCTTTGAAAGTGGATAAGAGGCGCTTTAGTTAGAGGTTTTCGACTTGTCACGACATCCCATTTCCTCATCCTTTTTAGATATCAAACATGGCTGCCAGTAGCGCCAAATGCGCATTTTCTCTCAGCTCCCTTCTGTTCGTTACCACTACATCGTTCCTTCTAGCAGCAGGGTTCGATATCTCCCGTTCAGACAATGTACGTTATGTCACCTTTACTTTTAACAAGCCCTAAGTGTCCTCATCAATGATAGGTGGTCGCGTAAAAATTCGCTACGATTTCGCTAAACCTAGCCTAATCAAACCTCTGATAGCTATTATGGCCAGAATTCCTACGGCGCCACCCATGCGAGTGCAGTTCATTCCCAGGAGTCCTTGTCAACATACTGCCAGGTATGCCGTTAGTTCTAAGGCTATGACTATCCTTGAAACCTTCTTATGAGGATGATACCCTCGACGTTATCCCTCTTGCCTTCCTCCACATCTTCTTCTCCAGCGGCGGTCTTCCTGAAATCGATCTGGCGAATGTATGTGTTTCCGTATCTCCATATCTCTCTTTCACTCCAGAGATTGTCTCTGTATCCCTTCAGATGTGCAACAGCAATAACGGGAATGTTTTCCCCGGCACAAAACTGGCCGTGTGCCATCACCTCACGGATGATATCAAAACATGCCAAAAACGCGGAAAACTCGTGACTATGAGTCTTGGCGGCGCCACAGGGTCAACCGCTTTTTCTTCAGACGCGCAAGCGCGAACGTTCGCCGAGACAGTCTGGAATCTATTCCTCGGAGGCTCTAGCGATGTTCGACCTTTCGGAGACGCCGTTCTTGACGGGTATCTTATGATTGTTTTCGCTCTTTCCACAACTCCAACTTAATGTTTTTTTCAGTGTTGACTTAGATCTCGAGAGTGGGTCTGGTACTGGTATGGTAGCCTTCGTCACTAGATTACGGGAATTGTCAAATGGAGCTAGCAAGAGGTAGAATCCTCGCCTTGTCCTCGATCACCACGCTGAGCTCACTTAGATATTATGTCACGGCCGCGCCCCAATGCCCTTTTCCTGATGCATATCTAGGATCCGCTATCAGTGCCGTTGCATTTGATGCAGTCTACGTTCAGGCAAGGTCATTCTTCTGCTGCTTTGAGGACTTGTTTGCTGATATATTTGCAGTGTAAGTATCCACTCGCTCTTGACAGAAACCTTAACGTTTAACCTTGACATTTCTCACTTCTTTTCTCATAGTGTCGGTGATTCTCCTTTCTGGATTTTGGCACATACTAACCTCTTTCTAGTGTGAGTTTGGCGATTGTTGTCATCGTCATTGACCTGATCATGCTTGTGCAGTACAACAACTATTGCGGTGTTAATAATTACGACTCTAACGTATGCAATTCTTGATACCCTTCATTGTCATCACGTTGACTTTCTCGACAGTCATGGAACTTTGAAGTTTGGTTCGTTTCATCGAATCCCTAGTGTTCATGCTTTCTGCGGCTCATCGTTGTCTCTAGGGACAACTGGGCCAAGAACACCTCTCCCAACAAGAACATCAAAGTCTACATTGGAGCCCCTGCCTCCGAATCTGCTGCTAATACAGGCTATGTCAGTGCGGAAACTCTCGGGAGGATCGCTCGAGAAACACGTTCCAAATACTCTTCGTTCGGTGGCATCATGCTTTGGGACATCTCTCAGGCCTATGGCAAGTTCTCAGTATCATTGTTTATCATTGCTAAAACATCACCTTCCCAGGTAACAACAGGTATGACGTCGCTGTCAAGAAGGCATTGGAAGGCTCTCCTATCAAGGTGACCTCGACGACGATCAAGATCTCTACGACCCAGATGACTTCTTCGACGACCAAGAATACAGTTACCAAGACTTCCACGACCACAAAAATTTCAAAGACGACTCCGATTCCCACCTCGACTCGTACACCAACTCCTACCTCGACTCCCACCTCGACTCGTACACCAACTCCTACCTCGGCTCCCACCTCGACTCCTGGAAGCTGCCAAGGCATCGCGAATTGGGATGCATCCGCCATAGTAAGCCAGGAGTTTGGACCACCCATCACATTTGCCTAACCAT
>JABAJZ010000125.1:7468-23201 GCA_018857265.1 Termitomyces sp. T32_za158 | reverse complement strand
GCTGAGAGGTTGAAGGAAACAAGGTTCTCGGTGTATTCTCGGATCATTACCTATTTTGGACAATGGACTTGGTAAAAATTCTATGTAGTGACTTCGTCCTTCAACCTCGAAGCACCGCCTGGGTAGGAGGCTGCCCAACATCCACTATCTCCACCATCTCCACCATCCTGTCTCTGTTCACAGGCAATATATATCAACCTTCTACATCCGTTGACAGATGTAGCCTGCCGTAAATTTAGACGGTACCGTCCATTTTTCGCGATATATTTCGGAGCATTCTTCGTAAGTTGCTCGAAGGAGAGGCGGAAATTCCAAAGAATCTGACGGAACCGACTTCTGACGACGGTTGGAAGAGGAAAGATGCCAAACTTGATCCCAGTTTTTTATTCTCTCTTTGAGTCTTTTTTCTGAGTAAGTTATGACCACAGACTTCTTTTCCGCGTTTGATTGGATGCTATAAGAGAACTTGGTAGGTTGGCTCTCAAATCGTCTGGAGAGCAGATATTTTACTCCTTGAAGGTTTGCTCTAGACGTGGAGGCACAAAAATGCATTCGAATTGAAATGACCGAAATGTATGAGCTTTAGATACGCAGTCAAAGTTTCCGGCCATTGCGGGCAAGAATGAACATTTTTGACCACAGGACTGTGGTGGAATCCACGACCCGGAGAGTTACTTTGCACATTGTTTACCATTGTCCTTGTATCCAAATTCCGCGACTTTTTCTGCTGTTGACGCTGACAGCGGCGTGCAGCTTGTTGGCTATGAAGAGACTCAATATATCGTCTCCCACGGATGGCTCACCAAAACACAAGAAATCGAAGACAGATAGTCCAGCGACATCTAATGCTGATTCCGAGGCTGTAGATTCCGATGGTTGGACAAAGGTTGAGAAGCGAAAACAAAAGAAGACGAAGAAGGCCGAATTGAAACTGGATGTGTGTGTATTTCTCTCGTAATTGAAGTCGTATGCAGACTTGGAAGATGATGTTTTATTCGATTAGGCGACACAGCCCCGATTTATGTATAACAACGCTGAGATCACGAGAAGGAACCATGCTATTGGCATTGATGTAGGTAGTCCAGATTTCTTCTGTCGAAATACTCAAGGTTGTCGACAGGAAATCCGTCAACTTGTCGTGCATATCGTTGCGGATGGACCTCCACCGAATTGGTTACGCATCGATGTCAGTTTTCTTTTTTCTTTTCTAGGATTCCTCAATTAATCACTTCTCAAAGAACGCTCCGCTCATACAGAAAGTCGTGGCTTTACTCATACCGGGCTTGACGTCGGAAGTCCTGTCACTTCCTCCAATTCCTACATCCGCAACTGTAAATCCCAATATTCCATTGTCAATACCACTCTTGCCAAGAACGCGTGACGCAGGTCCTCCACCGAATGTTCCCTTTATCGCCGCGACGTTCAGCCATGCTTGCCCAACACGTGCACCAGGAGACCAGTATCGCATGCACAGTGTCCTCGGTAACTTCTTCCAAGGGCCGGTCAGCGGGGAAGAAAGGAACAAGCGTGCAACTCTCAGAGTTTTATGTGTGTCCTTTGTACAAACGAAGGCACTCTTGCTCACTTTTTGACACAGCAGAAATGGCCAATAATCAAGATCCTGCGCAGTATCTCCTAACACTCGAACAGATGATCGAGAATGAATACCCAATTCCGTCATACATGGCAGATGTCTTCGAAAAGCCTGATGATCGTTGGCTCGAGACGCCAGAACCTGTAAAAACGGGTTTGCTTGATGGCATTCCCGAGAAAGGGAAAGAACCACTCAAAGCAAAGATCTATGCTATAGATTGTGAAATGGTGAGTCCTATGTCGTATCGTCTATAGTATCAGCTAAAGCTCGCGCTGCAGTGTATGACAGAAGACGGCAAGGAGTTGACTCGAGTTAGCATAATTGACTACTACACTGAAAAAGTGGTCTATGATCAGCTCGTGAAGCCAGCAAAACCTATTATAGACTACTTAACTCGGTATGTTGATGCACACACGGGCTCTCTCAATAACAATCTTCTTCCAGCTGGTCGGGTATCACGCCTGAAGCACTTGCGCCAGTCACCACGACACTAGCCCAAGTCCAGACGCACGTCATGCGTCTCCTTTCGCCGCCGCCCAAAAATCCCTTCTCAACCTCTTCCTCTTTGCCGCCACCAACCCCCATCCTCCTCGGCCATTCCCTAGAATCTGATCTCAAAGCACTCAAAATCAGCCACCCCCGCTGTATTGATACCGCGCTCATGTACCACCACCCACGTGGGCGGCCCCTCAAGCCCGGTCTAGCATGGCTCACCAAAAAATGGTGCGGGCGTGAGATCCAGACGCGCGGCGATGGAGGGCACGATCCAGAGGAAGACGCGCGTGCATGTATCTCGCTGCTGCACAAGAAGCTTGAGTCTGGGCCTGGCTTTGGGGAATATAAGACTGACTTGGAATCGATATTTGAGCGTATGGGGCGGTCGACGCGTCGTGCAGGTGGTCCGGTTGGGAGTATAAGGAGCGCGGTGGTGGATCATGGGAACCCGTCTGTCATGCATGGTCATAAGGCTACGACAGCCTTGGGGTGCACTTCTGATGCGGAGGTGCTGAAGGGATTGCTAGAAGTCATACCGTCGCACGACTTTGTATTTGGGAGGTTTATGGCGCTGGCTGATGTCATGAAGTGTAAGTATCTTCCCTAGTCCAGCTCCTCTGCCTAACAGTGTTTAACAACCTGTAGGGACGACACCGAAATCATCGCCGGATGCTCCCCCTCCCCCGCCTTCCGAACCTCCTACACCTGAGACACTCAAAACCAATTTCGAGACAATAAATGCTCAGCTCAAAACTGTGCATGCAGCCTTGCCTCCACGGACGGCTCTAGTGATCTTTACGGGTCACTCGGACCCACGTCGCATGGCACAACTTAGTGCCAGAAAGATGTCGTTTGACAACGCTTTACGGAATGGAAAGACGCCAGAAGAAATGGGCCCCGATTTACGATGGACATCTAGTGATATGCGTGACCTTGAAGGGGCGGTCGAACTGGCGAAGAGAGGGTTGTTGTTCTTAGGGATCAAGGGGTGAGATGATTTTGAGACGTAGGTCCGAGTTTTGTATGTTTCACTTCATTAGAGTTATCGAATCTATTGTTGCGAATTATTCAAAGAGCCTCAACCACTTATGTTCGGGTAATCATAATATCTCAAGAGTTTAGGAAAACTATGAGAAGAACTTGTAGAACTGTGCGAGTATCCTTTGGTGGCACTGTCTTCGTAGTACTTTTTTTGAGCGCGGAATGAATTGACAACTGGGAATTTATCGAACGCTCAACCCTGTGTCAGCGTGCCGCTGACTCTTGACACTAGGACGACATAACTCGACTTGACTCGAGCAAAATTGCGGAAAGGCTTTCGCAGTCTTCGCTAGTATATCGGTTAGTACACGCGCCTGTCATAATGTGATGTGCGCGCGAAAGCTGGGTTCGACTCCCAGGCGAAGAGTATTTTGGTTGTCCGGTGGATTTTGTCTATTATCATTTTTCCCTTTTACTGTTTCCCTCTCGATTTTATGAACCACAAGCGAGTCCAATCAATAAGGCCTTCGATCTCAGACCTCAGACACTCGTCGAAAATCGGACCGCGTTGGGTCCGAACTATCCCATCACATTTCAGATATCCATCTCTCCCGATGGACACTAGATATACCTGATAGATTAGAGCAAGGCGGTAAAAACGGCTTACTGATAAAGATGATATGTCAGCTGAGTAGACTGGAATGTGAGTATGTCAATGTCGTTCGAACGAATCTTCCCAATGCCATTGCCTCATCTACTCGGACTCGGAGTTCCGCAGTATTGTTCCTGTGAATGAGGCTCACTCAGTGTTGCATCATCTACCCACGTCTTAATTCCGAATACCACGCTGCTTCGCTGCAAATAGACAAAACATCTCTCTTTGGATGTTCCCTTGAGTCCATCTCGTCAGAAACGCTCAGCACATCACACACCCTGCAAATAAAGCAATCGTAAAGAAAGACAGGACACCATATCTATGACTTAGTATGGTTAATCAGAAAGATCCATCCCATCCTGGAAGGAAGACTAAGCAAAGACTGTTCATTGAATCGAAACGCCAACCGGTTCTTTATCCATATTCTTGTGAGACTATCGTGATATCTGAATGACGTTCCTCGCATTCTGGTGCCAGAAAGGCCACTGAGTTTTGCATCCTCTTCATTCGTTGAAGTTTCACACACGGGCCGTCTTTGACACGCGAAAACACGGATTGTCGGCCGCATTTTCTTCGGTACTATGACAGCACCTCGAGGTCTAGAAAACGCCGCCTTTGATAGATAGATCTAGACAGCCTCAAAGCTCTCATCCAGCGTCTATGACTCGGAAGCGGTCGGTACGTTCATCGAGTCCGTATGTGGCAGATGGAAGTCTGTAGACAGATTACTATCCAAAACAGGCGATGGTGAGTCCATCTACCACTTGAAGATCAGTATTGCCAATCTGGATCTCTTCATTAGATATCGAGATGATAGTTGGTTTGATAAGGTGAAGCCTGCCAATAATAAATCATGGTGAGATTTCTGGGTTGATCGTTTTAGATTCGTGGCACATGTCAGTCGAATATGGTATGCCTGAGAAGAGATGAGACGCATCTACTGAATCGAACATTGCGGTCATGATAGCCCAGTTATATATTCAGTCCCGGGAGTCCCAATTGCAGTAGGAAGTGGTGACACACAGAAACACATGTTTCTCATGATCAATCCACCTAGTCCAATGATATGACTTTGATAACTTTGAAAGCTTGGCATCTATCCCGTTTCTCTTCAGAATGTAGTTATCGTTGTTTGACAAGAGCCTGTTCCTGTCATAGTCTCGAAAGACTCACTGCGGCCAGTCTTGTTGTGAGAATGCATACTGCAATCGAAGCAGCCTGATAATCAAGTCACTGACATAGCTTTGGTGTTTCCTCATAGAAGATATTACAGATTCCATTTCCTCACATCAACGTTCTCCGCAAAATATCCATCTTCCACAAGCTTTTCTGCGCGCTCCCAAACGCTGGGCATTGATCCTCGCATAGAACTCTCCCAGTTTTCGATCGTCGGCGAATACTCCACAAGGACCATTCTACGATCACCAATTTCCAGGATCCGCTGCGCAATCACAGGTGCCGCTTTGGAACACGGTGGAACAACCACGACAAAATACCTGAGTTTCGCAGCTAACTTTAGAAGGGGCTGTGTACTGCCCCAGTTCTGCGAGCATGTGGCGAAGTGTGTCAGCGACAGAAAAGAATGTGCTGTGGTGCTAGGACACCCGGATTTTATAGCATTCTTGGCGTTTCGTACCGCCTCGCGCATTTGGAACCAGCTATAGGGTCCATCGAGGATCATTAAATGCGATAGGCTCGCAAGGAGAGCCGGCGGGAAACTCAGTTCAGCGCAATGTGTCGATTTTAGGGAAAGCTGGCGGACAGAGTGCGATCGCACGAACGGGAGGAATATCGAAGGATTTCGCGCATTCGTATAGACCGCGAAGTTCACGAGGTTTTGAGAACATGCAGCAAGGATGGCTTTGGATTGCTGGAGTGTCACAGAGTCGCCGATCGCCAGACTTGTCACGATCGGTCCAAAGAAACCTTGTGGCCTGACAGCTATGGTCTTAAAGAAGGCTTCTGCGTGCTGCTGGCTACGAATTTTGATGCATTCGTAAAGTATAGGTTCGATCCTGCAGCAAGAAACAAGATGTGAGTGACCAAAAATTCCCGGGCCGCTTGACATGGACATACCAGGTCCGCACATTGCGGGAAACAAGGATAAGCTGACGTGCGACGCTGTTATCTCTGCCCGCGGTCTCGAAGATCACGCGCTGTAGTTCGTCGGGCACACGACCTTGTGCTGTACCATCGACAACGAGCATCGGAGGTATTATCAATGCTCTGTTTGCTGTCGTCAAGTGTATTTGACTTTCTCCGCGTCATTGCCCCATGGCCCAAGGCTACTCAGCGATGCAAAATGACACACGTGGGTATCTATTGCCGAATTGAGGTACTTTCTCCGCGTCATTACCCGAGGCCCTACTTACTGGGTATCCATTGCCAGATTGAGATTTTGATTATATAACTTTACTCGAGGACCTCTATTTTTGACACAGTAGAAGAAAAACATCAGGCTTAAGCTACCTTGTGGGAGATAAAGTAAATTTACAAGGTCGTTGCTTGGCGCCGAACATATCAGATATCTGTCACCGATCAATGAGATGGTGGCTGTGTATAACAACGTTCAACATATTTCTCGGCAAGGATGTCATGAGCTCGTCCAGCCCTTTTTTTATCATCTATTTGCACCTCGTGAGGCCTGAGGTACCGCAGCATCTTGTGGTTGGCGTGTGTCAGCCTTTTCGCCGCCTTCGGCAGTGCCCTTGGACTGCGCATTTGCTAAGAAAAGATTCTTTTCCACGACCATGATCTCATCAGCACAAGACGCCTTGGTTGCAAATTATTGTGGGTGGTTGTGATGACACAGAGAATGGCAATTGTTTCCGTTGGCCCCATTTGGTGATTTCTGTTGTGGACACTGGACAGCCTCAAGGGGTCCTCTCTTAGGCTTGGCTCCACTCTTTACATATAAACGTCTTTCTGTTCTCCCATCTTTTTTTCTTTGCACTCATACCCAAACGGCTCTTCGCCCCCCACAATGGTCCCGATATCCCTTTCTCTTTTGACGTTATTCCTTCTTCCTTCGTTATCAGCGGCTGAACCGCTCCATATTTCTCTTTCTCGTCGTGCTGGCTCTCGTCATGACATTTCGTATTATGCTAAAGCTGCAGAGAATCTGCGTGCAAAGTACGGCAGGACAAAGTCATCCAAGGGCCGGCGTACGGTTACTGGTATAAGTATAACAAATCAGGTGCGGAGAGGGCAATAGTGCTCAGATAAATATGTCCTCCTAATGCTTGCAAGTAGGACATGGACTCAAGTTACTTCGCTTCAATCAACATAGGCACACAGTGAGTGGTTGAATTCCTTCTCGTTGGACATGACCCTGGCGTCCGAGCACTGTTCACGTTGTGATTGTTGTCCCACGTACACGTGGTACTCATGCACAATGATGGTTGCATCGATGATGCGACTTGCTCCCTTGTGGACCGTATTGCTCATTCTGAACATGCTTTAACATCGTTTCCATAGACCGCAATCGTTCGATGTTATCCTGGACACGGGATCCTCAGACCTGTGGGTGGCAGACTCGAGCTGTAGCAACTGCGATCCACATACCCCGCTATTCGACCAATCGAAGTCGTCTTCATTTAACCTAATGCCGCAAAGCACACGAATTCAATATGGCTCTGGGGAGGTTGCGGGACAGGTCGCTTCAGATACTGTCAGCATGGGTCCATTCACGGTCACAAAGCAGACATTCCGTAAGCTGTTGTCTCCAAGTTGAACGCGGAGCCTTATGGGCTGACGTGGAGAGCAGTTGCCGTTAACAGAGTGTCAGAAGGTTTACTCGATGGTTCCGTATCAGGAATTTTGGGACTAGCGTTCAGCGCACTTGCGTCAACGATGTCGACACCGTTCTGGCAAACCCTGACCGCCAATAATCAGTTGGATGCCCCGGAATTCTCTTTCTTCATTACGCGCTTCGGTGATAACCCAAACGCTCAACAAAACGAACCCGGAGGAGTCTTTACTCTGGGGGGCACCAACTCTAGTCTATTCACGGGTTCCATTGAATTCCTGAACATGCCTGACAGTAACAATAGCCCTACTTTCTGGTTACTTCAGATGAGCGGTTCGTCGTAAGCTCTTGCATGTTGCTCGTGCTGACCTTTGATGGTTCCAGCTGTAACTGTACAAGGCAAACAAATACCCATCACTACTGGTAGTGGAGCTTTGGCTGCGATCGACACCGGTACTACGCTGATCGGAGGACCAACCAAAGATGTCGAAGCCATCTGGGCTTCTATTCCTGGCTCTCAGACCATTGAGGGGATGCCAGGATTCTTTTCATTCCGTGAGCCTCATCCCTGCTATCATTGGTTGACGCCTTAGCTCAGCGCATTCCTAGCCTGTAATACTAAAATCAGTGTCACCCTGTCTTTCGGTGGAAAGTCATGGCCTATCAACACCGATGACATGAATCTTGGCCAACTCAGCCGACAAAGCAATCAGTGTCTCGGTGGAATCTTCGATATCGACAGCGGAAGCAATATCGAAAGTGGAAACGGAAATCCCAGCTGGGTCGTTGGTGATGTCTTCCTTGTGCGCCACCTCTGTTGTTTCAAGAGGCATCTTACAGCTAATCTGGTCTTCATCTTTAGAAAAACGTGTATTCAGTCTTTCGATCGAACCCGCCCTCGATCGGATTTGCTCAACTGTCCAGTGCGGCGGGAGGCTCAGGTGCGCCTTCCGCATCTTCAGCCAACCCCGTACTCACGACAACGCCAATTTTTTCCTCCCTTCCTGTCACCACATTGTCTACGTCCTTTGCTCCCCCCATACCGTCCTCGTCCTTTGCTTTCCCCGCATCGTTCTCGCCCTCTTCTATCCAAATATCATCCTCGTCCTCTGTTACACTCACTTTAGGCACGCCAGGACCAGCTACTAATCAGTCGGGTGATTCGTCTCAGAATAGCCCTAATAATAATAGTAAGTCCTTGTCTCCTTCCTTTGCGGTAATGTCCTAGATGGTTGATTCTCTTTTCAGACGGAAGCCCCTCGACTAGAGCGGCTGTAAGCACTCTGTTAGTATCCATAGCAGCAGGTGTTCTTGCTTCATGCCTACTTTGATCATCGGTCCAAAAGACGCCACATGTAGTGTAAAGTATCATGATCTTCGACCCGGACAGCAAACTTTGGATGGTAGACTCACTCAACATTTGATTGGAATGTAACATTTAAGAACGTATCTAAACTTTCACTAATTGACGTGATGGTGTTGAGTCCTTTAAGTATTTGTGGATATGCCAGTTGAAGAATTTGAAGCCACTAAGCCATCAAGGAAGAAATATTTTGAATATGCGTCTTTCGAACGATAGATAGTCAACGATACCCGAAAACAGTTTGGCGGTGTCTCTATCGTGGAATTCGGGAAACATCTGCCGGAGAATCTTGCCAGCAAATTCTCAACCTGATCCGGAGCAAGCAATCATGATATTCTAAGATAATTAGGCTATGTTCTCACAGACTCATATCCATAGCAATCTGCCACACGTTGAACAGAAGGAATGTTGATCATCTAGTAGGGAAAGGCGATGTACCCATCGGAGACGAACGTAGTTAGACGCTGTCCCTGACATCCTCTAATCAGTCGTTGGCAGCGTTTTTGTTTGCCAAGAGGTTACAGTTTTACATGTAGGTAGAACGAGATAGGTCGTATCGGCAATGTATCTGCTTCTGCGTGGGATGCTGCAGGCGAAACAAATCGTGTCTAATCTACACTGTTGGTTGAGCTTCTAGGATGAGACACCGTCGTGGCCGTATTGTGGCGGCCCGACGCACCGACAAGTGGGGAGACCATATCTAGAAATACTTCTTACCGCCCCACCAGATGTGTCAAAAGAGGGCATGTAGACAGCACTGTCGCAGGCCATCATAGTGATGTGTTCAAACACATGTTTTGAGTCAAAACATATTTTTATATGAGGAAAAAAAAATTGTTTAGGTGAATAAATGACTCTCGCAATGAGTCGACGGTATAGATAGAGGGTAATGTAAAGCTCACAGTTACAATAGACAGAACGGGCTTTGCAACACCAACCGTACAGGGAAGATATTTTCGCAAGCACTCCCACGGAACGCAGATACATAAGTATTTACAAGAGCATTGTCCTCGCATCATGAGTGGTCCAAGATATCTTATACGAGGAAGATACAGGATGCGCAAAGAAAAAATGTCACATAATGATGATCAGGGGTGCTGAACCATGAATCTAGTCAAAAGTATATCATCATGCAGAAGGACTACCATGAAATTTGATGATTCACTTGCCCCCTTATCCCAAAATCATGTCTCGCAAACAATATCCATGCATTTCCAAGTCAACGTTGGCGGCGTGTGTCGTGGAAATTATGTTGAGCATGACCACCCAGCAAAGTTTTCCAACCTTTGAAGGGGTTGAATAAAATTCTCTGGACTACTTTAGAAAAGCCGAATGTATTGAATCTTTGATCTTTGGACATGAACAGAATCTGCTGGTTCCTTACGAACCCAGCTTGCTTGAGCCCACATATTTGGAGTCCAGGGATACAGCAATCACTTTAGAATCAAGAAAGAAGATTCTCCAAAGATAGAGCTAGTTCAACCAGCTGAGGTAGCTGCGATGCAGAAAGGGCCAACAGAGTACCTTGTCGTAAAAGAGGCGATCAGTATAGATAAATATAGGGATATTCGCGACAGGACATCCTCATTCTGCGTGTATACATAGCGAAGAGCCACACTCAAAGAAGATACGATTTCTCGAGAACGTGGTCTAAAAGCAACAGTCAAAAGTTTTGAGACGAAGAAGAGTATATTGTCCGATGAAGGATGGTGTGGTAGAGGTTTCCACATCTTTAGGGTGACAATTTCAGGTTCATTTGCCACCACGTTCAAGTCCCTACGTTGTGATGATGCACGACGGTCTCTCAACCATCCATGATCAATGCCAGAGAAGGCGCCATCCGGAATAGTATGCAAGACATGGAATCCGTCAAACAGAGCTTCCTGGAAAAGCAGATGAAACCAGCTCTCAGCCTGAGAAGATCATCGAAAGGGGATTGAATTCAAGGACAATGTAGCCGAGGTAGGCCCAGCAGGAAGAAGAGCGTTCAGTTTGGCCACATCGACTGGTCCGTCCACTTTTACATGTGAATACATGCACACGTACCTTGCTAAGTTGGACTTCGTACCAGAGTAGTTCCTGGAAAGGGGTACAAGGATGTTTGCTGAATGTACGGCTATATGATGGGTGGCCACATAGAATTATACCCTGTACGAAGGTGAACGTTATCCACTGAGTTGCAGAGAAAAGCAAAAAAGGAGAAGCTTTCGCAGGCGGAAACAGGTGGCTGATACGAGATATAGTTTTCCCTCGATTCCTTGTACAGGGATGCAAAAGACAAAGAACCATAACTTTGAGGTAGTTTGGACTGGACCAAACTGTACAGTTAGCGAGTCGATTTTTTGAACCAGGATTAAGTCGAGTCGTTGTGCTCTGGTTGGTTGGTTGTTATGTAAGTATTGATTTAAAAAAAAGCGAAAAATGTATGTAAGACATTCATAAATACTAGGTATTACGTATGTACAAGAGAAAAGTCTCCTGGTTCCTGCCTTCTCACTCAACAAAACGACTACACAGCCTTAGTACGCTTAAATAGTACGATTTCGTGTAACGTTTTATTTCAGACGAGATTCGGAGTTCCCTTGGAAGCACTGTGTTCTATACCAAAAGCTACAGCCTCCATCAAATTCTGTGGCATATCCCAATGGGCCTATCAGTCAAGCGGTCACCTGTAAGTAAATTTTTGAATCCAAAAAAACTAAGCGCACTGACGAAGTGATTACCACCCTCGATAGTCAGAAAGAGAGCGGTCCTTAGGTTCTTGCTGTTTCGGAGGTGCTCATCGTGAACTCGCTTGGCTTGAACACCAAACCAGTAGCACCGCCAAGTTGTTCGTGTCGGACAAAGATAAGTGATCGGACAGCCTGGAAACGCAATCATAGAGGTATCATCAAGTCCAAGGACTCGGTCGGATAATTCTCGTATGACTGACTGCAAGGGTGGCTGGAACCTGGGACATCCTTCAGTTCCAAGTGACGGAGAAGCCGAAGGGCGAACACTTACATAGGCATGTCCGATTCCATAAAAGCATCATGATCATGAAAAGCCTTCAAATCTTCTGCACTCCAGGTATCGCTGGTGGCGGATTTCGTACGTTGAGCAAAATGTAGATCACTAACCGATTTTGGATCCTTCGGATGGTCATAATACGAGCTCACCCATGCATCAAAGTTACGCTGAGCCACTTCCGGGGGATCTGTCGCAAATGCTGAAAGGGGCTCGTAGTAACTCAGAGGTTTCTCATTAGGAGGAAGTTTCCATCCGAATGCAAAGAGAGTCGCGTCTGCGCTTAATCAGCCAGTGAAGGTATGATCTTTCTGGGGATCTTACCATAAATGATGAGATTCTTCACATAATCTTTCAGAAAGTCGTAGGTCTGTGAGGAAAGAAGATCTCTGTGGGAAAACAAAGTTATCGCAGTGGTGTTCCCAAGCGACCATCCCATGACGGCGAATCCGCCTGTTTTGCGGTCGGCGCTGACTCGAGGAACATTATGTTGTTCAATAAACCATTGAATAAATTGAGCAAGCTGGAGGCCTAGACATTTTAAGAAGGCTCTTCTACCATGGATTAAATCGTCTAGTTCGTCGGGGGTGTATCTTGAAGAGCCAGCATAACCTCGTCGGTTCCAAATGACTGTACGCAGGTTGAAGGTGTGTGCATAAGTATGCAGTTTTTTCAGGTTTTCTGTTGTGATAACGTGTATGTCGTAACAAGGAACTGGAGGTAGGATCAATGATACCCACCGCCCGTGAAAGTGATGCCGTGCAATATTATGACGGTCGTGTAATCATGAGAACCGGGAGGGGGGCCGCTATCAGTGTAGAAGATATCAATACCGCCCGAAAAATGAGCAGTGTTCGACGTGAATAGTGCGCCAGACATGGCTGAGGGACGAGAGTCAATGGTGAGAACTTACGTTGTCCATCAAATATTATCAAGAATATATTCGGCCCGTTTTCCCAGCAGACCTACATATCACACAGTATACAGTATAACGGCAAGTGGAGTCTACAAAACGATCAGCTGTTAAACAAAGAAAGCGCGATGCGAAAGGGGAAATTACAACACTCGAGTTCTTTCTGGCAGTACTGTCTCCCAGGAAAACAGAATACGATTGACCTCCTCTTTTGCTCAGCCGGTTTCGGTCTTAAGCTTTGAGAAAAAGTCAACCATTGGTTGCATCGGACATAATGATATGGAATGGTCTAGGCCATGGCTTTATTCTTCAACGATGATGATGATTAATTCGAATTATGTTTAATACCAACAAGCTTCATATACATATAAAATGTATTTATGCAGGTTCGCGACTGCTGGAGTCAAGCCTGACTTGCATGAAAACTCGGATGATCGACGATCGTGATGTTAACGTACTTCGGAAAGGACTCGGAGCTCGAACGGAAGAAACAAAATTCGTATCAATTTCAACGCTATACGTGAGGATGGTGATACCCGCAATACAAAAAAACAATGACCTGTACAGACTTATATTTTGATGCGCGACCTAGCGGTTGGCTTCGAACCGTCATCTCGCGTGCCGAACGGAGATGTACTCGAATAAGCTCCTGTTCGAACGTTGTTTAAAGTGCCCGACCATAAGTATGTAACATGTGGAACCTAACGGCATGTGAAGAGGTAATCTCCCTTCAACCGAGAAAGGAAAAGCGAAGATCAGACTTCGCTCCGTCGACTTAACGGCTAAATTTCCAGGACAGTTTTCGTCGCCATCTTGACCAGCCTCTTAACCTTCATCTCACCTTGACTAGACTTTAACAAAAGTCTATTCCGTGGGCTCAAAAGCTGTCGGACAACAGCATCGGACCTTATTTCTTTCGGCTATCCCTGACATCTTCAGAATCCTAGTGACACATGTTTGTATGTAACAGATCGCAGGTTGGAACGAGGACGTAACTTCAGACCCTGGATGATGGTCAGTCAAAACACGACCGCTGGCTTATATGTGGTGCGTAAAATTCCAATCTGACTGATTCTTGAGTCGCAAGGCGCGACGATGATTGGCGGCTGCAGTGGCGTAATCTTGTTCTGACTTGCAATTTCACAAGAGACATGCAAAACACTGGAACACAAGTCTTATGACTTTCATCATTGTATTTTTAAAGATTGAACCTAGATTGCTCATTCCACGCAGATTATGGATTTTTCATCAAACCTAGTTCAAACCCGACTTCGTACGGAACAGTAAAAAAGTCATGTGTCGGGTCCTTGCTCGCGCCATGACTGAACTCTACGGTATTCTATAAACTATAACTCTTTTCCATAAAAATGCAGAGTTATTTGAGTCCCAGTCTGTCAACCCGTCTCGTACCAGGAATCGAGGTCGCCAGTCGTCGCAAAATTCGCAATGCCAGGTCCGTCCATATCTTCTGTGCGGACTCTTTGTCGTTGACACACCATTGTCTCAGCAACAGCCGTTACTATTCTGCACAACCGTGAGCGAACTTGACCAGACAGTGGCAAAACACCTGACAAATTGACCTGCAAAGTGCTAAAACAAAATGGCCAACTTCATCTCTTGAGTTACGTTGAATCCTCTATGGGCCCTCCTAGAGAAATTGTGTGGACCGTCCAGTGCAAGAGTGAGGTTGATCTTGTATTACTGTTCAAGTTTCACTAATAGTTGAGGAACTACTAGTTGCCGGGGAAGTCAGAGGCGTCGGCGTCGGGAGTCGTAAGGCCGAGGCCAAGCAAGCCGCTGCTCAACAAGCTCTCGATGTAGGTTCCAGAACATGATGCGATTTCATACTCTGACCTTTTGTTATGCCCTTCAAGGCCATCCATGCATCATAGAGAAGGGTCGGCACGTCGTTACTGTCGCAGTCAATATTATCTTTTTTTTTTCGACTTACTTCCATGTTGGCTTGTATTCCCTTCGATTGCTCCTTGCCATATGGTTATTTACAGCCATATGGTTTCTCGCCTTTGCCTCCGTGTTTATTCCCCCCTTTTTTGATGCGTACGTATACGGTCACCCGCTTACCTCGCAAATACCTGTTCTGTTTGTAAGCCTCTCGTTAGTTTCGACGGCGGACATTCCGTGCGCTCGAAATTATCTTCAATCCCTAAATAAATTACGATCTCCCACAGTTGATTGTGGAGAGGAGAAAAATGCTGCTGAATATCTCTTGGACTGTGAGAGGATCCACGATGTCCTGAGGTAAGAGATAATGAATTCTAAAGCCAATACTTGGCTAGCATATTCAAAGCGTGACGCCTTTGTATACTCCGTTCAAGAACCATTCTGGGTACAGGGGGCGCCACGAGGTTTCATCACAACACGCAGCGAACAGACTCAGGTTTCTTAGCAGCAACCAATCTGATGGAGCTTGAGTGAAAAGGCCAGACGCGTATCATTCGCAAGTACATACGTAAAAACAAAAACCATCAGTTCATTAGTACTCGCGTGGTTGAAAACTCAAAAAAATCCTACCAGCCACCCGCGGCTGGTACCTTATTTATAACCGAGCAAATTGGGGCCTGTCGGAATTTAGAATGCAACGAGACCTTGTGGGAACGAGCGAGCGGGCCAACGTTATTAGACGAAGTACTCAAAAGCAGCTTCATGAGACTTTGAACGATACAGTTACTCGATATCCTCTACATCGGGACTTCAGATACATGTAGATCGGAAGACAGGGCTTTCATCCGTTGCGGAGCCTGAAATACGTGGTCGGCTTATTCCGAACCCGGCATTCGATTATGTAATACCGTGCTGGACATTTTCAAGCCATTCTTTCTTTCGTTTAATATTGCTCAAATCAAATCTCAGCGCTCCGAGTCCAAGATACGAATTACAGCATATGATACCAATCGATCCATTGGACACTCAACCGCTTGTGCAACCGAAACGCCACCGTCAATATACCGCGTATCGGG
>JABAJZ010000124.1:0-23535 GCA_018857265.1 Termitomyces sp. T32_za158 | reverse complement strand
CGATGCAATATATAGAAGCTATTTACAGTGGCCATTTCATATCTAGGTCACGTTTCACATCTAGTCGGTCGACAGTAGGGCTGATTATGCGTCCAATTCCATACACGGTGCTTTCCTGACAGCTCAAGACAGACGACTAGCTGACCACGCCTGGTCCAACATTCCATAGATGCACCGGTCCATACAAAAGCGAATCCTAAGCGAATCCTCACTACTCACAACATCAAAGTTTCCTTGGACATGGGAGAGTATGCAACATACAATTACCTTTATTTGGTGTGTTCAGGAGGACGCGTTGGGGGTCGGGCTGCGCGCCGTCGCTCATACTCGCGCGGGGTGTGTGTTTCTGGTCAAAAGTAAGTACGGACCACAAACAACGCGACGAGTTGCCTACGGCGTATTCATTTGTGGCGACCTCTGGACGTGAATACGGCGGAAGCTCCTCCATAGCCTCCTCGTACGTGTCCTCCTCGCCCACGTCGTCGTCCTTGGGCTCCTCCTTGACACTGCTGCCCTCGAGCTCTTCGTCGTCCTCGCCGGTGCACCTGGCCGCGCGGACGGCAGCTGCAACGGACTTGCTGCGCTCCATGTGCTCACTGGCGACGAGGTAGCGCGCACACAGCATCCTCGGCCCGCCCTCCTCGAGCAAAACCCACAAGTTCTACATCGAGGGCCGGAAGGACAGCACCAGCACCACCAAGGCAAGGGGCCTTGCAGGCGTTATGTCGACGTTGAAAGACGCGCGTGATCCGTGCCTGAGTCCAGAATGTGACACCAGTGGTTCTTTCATTTTGATATTTTGTCTTTTCTGCTTTCGGTCCAGCTGCGGTATGGGCATAACACAGTCACCTGACCCTCACATCATTTCCGGCTAGCTAGGCAGGTCAGGCACCCCCCCTCTGCCCTGGCTCATTAGCCCGGATCTCCCTGTTACCTGCCACGAGCAATATCAATGAATAATTCCTCAAAATTTTCCTTTCGGAGAGACACGTAGATATCAGTAGATTGTATATATCTGATCAATCCATCAGTTTTCTTCAAAGTCATGTTCTAGCCCCTGCCCATCACTTCCCACCATCAATGGTTTAGTCATCGTTTGTCCCGCCCTCTCTGGTGCCATCAATCTTGTGGTCATCAATTTCCCGCGCCCTCCCGCCATCAATCTGTCCCAAAACTTCATCAAATTAACGCTGTATCTTCAGGAATACCCCGCTCGCTACGCCAGACAACCATCAACAAATTCCCGCGCCCATCACATACTCTTCGTCACATCAAATCATGACATATCCCCCGCAGGCTGTCCCTTACAGCTATCTCCCTTCCCGCACTCTGTGACCTCTACTTTGCTCATTGCACTGTTCCATTTATTCTGCTTTACATTGAATTCATAATATAATGTTATAAAACTTTTGCTCTAGAAGAATATACAAACAGTTCATACAGCACTATGATGATGGTACTGTCACCACTAACGAGTCCTTCTTATGCGAGCCCCTCTTTTTGCCGGCATCCGACCGTTGCTTATGTTTCCTGACACCATTTGACAGGGTGCCTGAGCCGGATGAATGAATAAACTGCAATGATGATACGTTGTTGGTGGCATCCGTGATATCATTCATGGGGTTTGGTGCTTGCTGCGAGTTGGAAGTTGTGGTGGGTATATCCACTGCCATTGTGTCATTCGAGGATGCAGCAGCACACTCTGATAGAGTAGAGCTGTTGATCGAAGAGGAGGAGGAGACTGTAAAATTTTCGGCATTAATAGGAACATTTGCCCAGGTACTGATGGTTACGTACCTGGCATATAGTTCTTACGCCACTTTTCCCATTCATCGGTCTCCATTTTGCGGAAAAACGTTGTGCCAGACGTCCATGCACCCAGGAGAATATCGAGTTCGGGGCATGTAAGCTCACTAGGAGCAATAAACCTCTCGATGGGCCAATTCTCAATGACCACGCCGTAGGATGCTGTAAACTTTTCATCAAACCCGATGTATATCATACGAACCTTCCCGAGAAGTGCCTCTAAAATAACAGGTCAGTTGTTGTCAAGAAAAATCTTTGGAAAGCTTTACCAAGTGATGAATTGATGATGTTCTTGAGTTTTGTCTTGAGTTCCGCCATGGTTGATGTATGCCTGTTGACCATACCTAATAAATGTTAATAGAGAAATCACAGTTGAATGTGGGACCCTACATGCCTTCGACCCCAGCCAAACAGAATGCTTCAAAAGATGAAGAAAGTTCTTGAAAGGTTGTCTTGTATTGGTGATAGGGGAAGTCCTGCACACGGTCCGATGTATATGTCACAAAAGGATGGAGAAATCCATCAGCAGATGATCGACAGGCAACGAGGAACATCTCTGTGCCAGTCCGTGCATAGAGGGCTTGCATCTGAGGGCTTTGTCAATGTCTGGATCCTTGTTTATGATTGGATTGACTTACATATCTCTCAATGGCTAAGAGGCTTTGAGTTGTGTCGTTGAAGGTTCCAAGCGCAACATTGTGACGACCATACATCATGTTTGTACGATGTTCCTTGAGTTCATCAATAAGGGGATCGGTCAGTGTGATCTTCTCTTCTTCTGACATGGAGTTCCACTTGTCCCAAAGAGTCTTCGACAGCTGATGGGCCTTCTGACGTTCATTGCCTTCATTGCAGTCTGTATGTAATCATAAGCTTGGTCGAGCTGATGGTAGAAGAAATGACTTTCTTTCATTGGCAAGTTTGGCTTCATAACGCAGGAATGCATTCCAACGTGACACTCCACGCAACCTGCCTTTCAAACCGCCGAGCTGAAGAATCTCTGCTTTATAGTAATCAAGAGTATGGCCACCAAATTGTTCACGGAGCTTGATGGCCTCAGATTCGACACATTCTGCCACACCTTGGAGTGCAGCTGTATATTCTTCTTGTCGAGCATCGCGCCTTGCCTTGGCTTCAGCCTTGGCAGCAGCAGTCTTCTTCTGTGTTTGTCGTTTCTTCTGGAGGCGATAGGGGCGGCGGTGAGATATGTCTGCAACAAGATGTCGTGTAAGATTACGGTAGCGCTTGGGTGCCTCAATAGTTGTCAAGGGAGTCGACATGGTACATGCAGTGTTAGAACTGTAGAATAAAAATCAAACAAACATTTTAGCGACAACAATACACACATGATATAGCAAAATCTACTAAGGCAAGGACTTAACAATATGATTCCAAATCCACTCAGCTTCTGCCTGTAGAAGGCCTTCGAGGCAGATATCTCGGATAAATTCTGGACGTCTACCTCGAGAAGATACCCAGGCTTGCTCCAGAGCCATTATAGCTTCCTGATTGTATCCATGACTGCGAAGATATGAATCTACAACTCCACCAAATGAAATCAAATACTCGACGGCTGGAAAGACGGGTGCTCGGACAGTATTAATTACCTCAGAAAGAGACCGGATATGTTGATAGAAAAATACATCAGAACTTGAAGACCCTGCAAATGTAGAAGAGCCGAGAGAAATATTACGAACTAAATCAATGCCATGAGATCAATGAAAATGATTGAATAGATGTCAGAAAACTTACAGTTTGTCTGGATATTTGTCAAGTTCGAAGCCTGCCTCTTTGGAGAGCCAGTAGGAACCTTGGACTTCGTTGGGCTAGGAGTTCTCAAGACAACAAGACTGGTTTGGCCTGAGCTTTGCAGATTCGAAGCCTGTCTGTTTTGAGAGCCAGTAGGAACCCTAGACTTCGTAGGGCTGGGAGATTTCGAGACAGCAGGATTGGTTTGGCCTAAGCTTTGCAGAATAGTTCCTTTCACTGGCGTTGAACAGGAGGGCATATCAGAATAATAGGAGATTGTATGAAGCTGAGTGGGAGGGTCAAATTCAGATGTATCTATGTTCATAATCAGATGTAATCGCAAGATTGAATATAAAGCCCACGACTTACAATAATCTGGGGTCTCGTCTCCTCTAAAGTTAGTGCCCTTTGATGCCATAAATATAAGAGCTCCACGGAGCGTCGAGAACTGTGCACTTGAAGCAAATCGGCTGTTTACAACATTCAGTTGAGTAGCAGCATTGTCGAGCCCCTCCCTGAACAACATGAAAAGATCAGATAACACCTAAGAATCTGGTGTGTACTTGCCATTCCATGTATATGCCAGGTATTCTCCCAAGGAACACAGCCCAGTATGTTCCAAGGAACTGGGATATGAAGTAAGAGTGTGAGATCTGGTCCTGCATGGCCTCGACTTCCAAATTCTCCTCAACAATACGTTGAATAAAAGCCTGTAGATGGTTAATCTGTTGGGCATCTTTGAAATGAAGACATTTGACTGGTAGCGGAAAGACAGGGTGGTGCTTGCCATGAGCAAAAAAAGGCCTTGAGACATGAACGTCAATAAAGGAAATGAGAAGCAATCAAATATGTACATACATTGACTCTTTGAGTCCAGGAGTAGAACCTCCCAGAACCACAATTCTGGGCCTTTCTGTAACCATGAGTTTGGCAAAGCAGTGTTGCGTTGGCAGAGCGATGTTGTGGTAAAGAGGGAAGTGTTGATTGATCGGTTGATCACGATTGTAAATATGTCATACTATCGTACTTATATCAAGTCTCTAGTTCATGTATCTGCTTCGACAACTGATAGATGTCAAAAATAGACAAGTAGAGCATGTTGCTACTTATATATGACATTTTAGATGAGTTAGCACAATTTCATAGTATTATTCAGAAATGGTTGAGATAGACTGGATCATTTGTGTCGTAACATTGAGTACATTTTCTCCAACTTATGAAGAGTCTCACGAAACTAAAAAAAATATAAATCCAGTGTACTCTATGTGCTAACAGAAAGATCTCCTAGGAAGTTTACAATACCATTGAGTGCATCAACCTCATCGTCATCATCATCTTCGACTTCTGGGATATCAATTTTATCCAAGTTCCTTGCAATCCCCACCACCTCATTAGTCTTATCAGTCTGAGCCAGGATGTCTACCTTCATTGAACCCTTCTTAACACCAGGTCTAGGTACACCTGAAAATCCTGGGAGCGAGTAGATCTGATATATTCTTTTGAGTATTTCAGCATTGACACGACGACGCCGAGTGACAAAGTCTTTGACAGCACCATAAATAGGAAAGCCTGATGCTTCGGCTTCCTGTAGCTGTTCTGTAAAGTGGGATTCTTCATCGCAAATTGATGTATGTAACCGTCGAATCTCTACGTTGCATCAAATAATTTCTTCATGTGCACGTTTGAGTTTTTGATCCTTCTTCATCAACTGTCGGATCACCAACTTTGCCCATGACCTATCACTGATGTCACGGTTTGTGTCTCTGATGAGTGCAAAGTCCTCAAGAAAATTATAATGCGAGACACGAGACCAATCCAGAGTTGGTTTTGGTGGGTCAAGAGCAAGCGCAGCCTTGTTGTATGTTGCAACTGCATTTCGGATGGCCTGACAGCAGGTTTGGAGTGATTTTGCAATATGAGAACGCATCTTATAAGCTTAAATAAAATTAGAATATGTAGTACGAATGAGTAAGATGAAGATTTACCGGTATAGCTAAGATTGAGTTTTTGGAGTTCAAAAAGGCGTTGAATCACAAGCTTTTGGAGCTTATCAATTGCCTTCTCATATGTCCGCCTTGAAATATATTTTGAAATATCCAGGAATTCAGAAGAAGAAAATGTCCAGCATTGCTCGCGACTAATTCCAAGCCTTTCCTCAAGTAGAATGACATCACAAGTAAGTTGATCACGGCGTTCATCCGCATGCCGTCGTTCTGTCTCACGCTTCCACGTTGCAGAAAGTGCTGATGCATATGTTTCTGTCAATGCATCATCCGGCGTAGAAATCATGAATCGGCTATTTGCTGATTTGTACCTTTCCCTGATAATCAAGATCTGAGATCATGCTATGTTTGGAAGGCATAAAAAAGACTGACTCTGCCTCTCGGAGCTTACGAAGACGTTCGACATATGCAATTTTGAGTAGGTGTTCCTCTGGTTCCTTTCCTAATGATGAAAAGTAGTGCCTTTCATCGAGCCTCCATTTTTCTAGGTCTCCTTCTTGTACATTAAACTGTTCCTTTGCACTTTCAAGTTCGGGACCATCTTTTTTGATGATTTGCAATGCCTGATTGTAGTTATTGAGAAGCATGGTGCCAAGATTTTCATATTTTTCGTCGTCCCATTGATGAAAAAAAAGGTCAATAAACACATGTCGACGATGCTTTGACATGTAATGTGTGACAGGTGCAAGTTGATTGGAAGCGCTGAAAACCCGTTCGAGGGTTTCAAGGTCTTCCAGGCCCATTCCTTCAATATTGTTCGGAACATTGAAAATTGTGAGAGTAACCATGGAAAGCGTTGACGCAGCAAACACAATGACGTTCTCTGAACAACGTGCCAAGAGAGCTCCAGTCAATAGTTCCATCAAATATGCAGCCAATGTCGTATGCTGAAAGAAATTGTGGAGGTAAAACATCCAGAGCCTTGGCAATGATGGACAGTGGATATTTGGCTCTGAAATTGTAGAATGTATGTTAGCTGTGTCATTGCCGGATGCTTGGCACTTACAGTTCTCCAGATTGTACCATGTCTACAATCCACAAAATGAATCCATGTCGACAAGCACTTGCAAAAATGCCAGACTCGTCGAAGATTCCCCACATTTTCTTGTTAGTATCTGAAGCTGCAGCTTTCCAGTTCTCAGCGCAAGGAGTATTGATAGTGTTTGCACCATCTGTCGGATCTCCAGCATTGTCATTGGGGGCTGATGGAGTGCCGTCATTATATGATGCTTCCATGTCCACATCTGCATTGTTCAATGAACCGGATTGATGTTTCTTGACTTCATTTGCAAAGCGGTCAACAAATTCATTACTGAGATAATAATCGCTCTCCTCAAAAGTCCTCAGATCACCAACTTGCCGGTCACCTGGAAGACCAACCCTCTTGAGTGAATTATTTCCGTCAAGCACGAACATACGGGAGAACTGCAGTGGTGGTTCATCTTCCAGCTATTGATATCATGCCGATCAGTAAGTACCACATAAATGATTCTTTGTATGACACACCATGTTAGAACATGGAGGGCATGCATTCAGGACCCTCCAATTTGCTCCATCACACCTGAGTTGCTTGGCAACTTGCTTGTCAATGATGCGAAGAATGGAAAGGTAGACGTCAAATGCATTGAACAGCCCATCACAATATCGCCGATGGTACGGAAACTGTCAGAAAATTTTGGAAACATTCATAGATAGCATGAAAGAAGACCCTTACCATATAGAAATCACACAGTACTTTTGCAAAGGCTTCAATACTAAAGGAGGGTTCACATCTTCTTATCTGGTAATATAACTCAAGGGTACGCAAGGACACTGCAAGAGAGGGGTTTTCTGGGGCTGTACCAAGGTATCCTTGCTGTACCAAAGCAACAGAAATCGATCTTGTGGATTCCGCTTGATGGATGATGACACAATCATCAAGTGTGAAGATGTCGACCACAGAGATTGGGTAATCATATTCAGGGTTGAAGTCAGTAGTTGTCTTGGCGCCAGGGTATTTCCATGCAAGATACATGTCTGCCAGATCCTCCATCAGAGGCTCCCAGTTACGTTGGAGCCGTTGGATTCTCTGCCGCCAAGTCCTGCTGTCTATTTGATACCTAGAGTGAAAGCTTCAAGTACGTGTAAGTAAAACTTGAGTGAATAATAATACTATGTACTTGCCGGCTGTCAATAATATCGCGTGCAGTGTGGGTTACCAAATCTTCAGGGCCAGGCACATCTTCCCATACATCCTGAGAATCATTGTTCATGGCATCAGGTGGATTATCCGATTTTGCAGATGCAGAGGCGTGAATTTCCGCCAATGCTTGGAGAGATTCGGTGCCGAGACCTGTCAAGATGGTGAAGGCAACATATGAGTTAAGGCATCAACTACGCACCTTGAATATTATGTTGGTATCTCTGCTGGGCACATTCTCGTTCTTCCTGTTGGGCTAGCAGTCCATACTGAGTCTTGCGAGCTTTTGTAGGTCCTGCAACGGTCTGAACTCTGACAGTGCGAGAGATCCCGGCTCCTTGTGTCCTGCCCATAGCTAACAGTAGAGTATGAGAGGAATGATATACCAGAGATTGGTGCCCTGACACAGTGATGACTGGAATAAACGGAACAGTGCAATGAGCAAAGTAGAGGTCACAGAGTGTGGGAAGGGAGATAGCTGTAAGGGACAGCCTGCGGGGGATATGTCGTGGTTTGATGTGACGAAGAGTATGTGATGGGCACGGGAATTTGCTGATGGTTGTCTGGCATAGCGAGCGGGGTATTCCCGAAGATACAGCGTTAATTTGATGAAGTTTTGAGTCAGATTGATGGCGGGAGGGTGCGGGAAATTGATGACCACAAGATTGATGGTGCCAGAGAGGGCGGGACAAACGATGACTAAACCATTGATGGCGGGAAGTGATGGGCAGGGGCTAGAACATGACTTTGAAGAAAACTGATGAATTGATCAGATATATACAATCTACTGATATCTACGTGTCTCTCCGAAAGGAAAATTTTGAGGAATTATTCATCGATATTGCTCGTGGCAGGTAAGGTAGACGACAGTAGGAACCAGCACCCTTATGTAATATGATTAGTCAGCGCCAAGACTGGCAAAATCTTGGGTCTCGAAAACTATTTTTTTTTCTCCGATGTAATCGAGTCTGTATCTATACGTATCTATACACTGTCTTTGCTATACTTCTCATAGAACTCCTTTTTGAGTTCTTTGACAACACTCGGAGGTAGGATTCGATGTCCATGATACTTTCGGTTCACCCATGCTGCCTCAGGGCCTGTCAAACCCTGCGAGTAAGCGTCAATGAAACGTGCTGCTCTGTTGGCATATCTTACATCAGGAATAAGTTTTATAGATGTACACAGGTTTCAAGAGACTTACCGACGGATCTGAAGAAGATTGACATCATCAAGACATGACAATACATTGTTCTCCATAGCAGCAAGATCTTCTGTTTTTGGGGTGATTCTATATGCTAGTTTGGCTGCCCCCCAGTACTGTTCAATAAAATTCAGTTCACAATGATACTTTGGGTAAAAATCACAGATATGCCCGCGTGATGTGATGTACTCTTCGAGGTGAGACTTCACATTCACAAAGTCTGGCTGTGTAAATAGAAGCCGACGACAACAGCAATCAGTTCTGCCAGGCTCGCACTTGAACCCTTCGCATTGAGCATTGAGTCCATTAGCAGGCCATAACCCACGTTCCTTGATGATCAGTTCCATGCCTTTGAACCAGCCAGGCTTCTCGGGGTGATCATCATTGAAGTAGAAACTTTGTGGGGTGTTATTGGGACCAAATGTTGTTGTTCGCATTTTCACCCCATCTTTAAGATGGGACCAAGTCTCGTGAGGGTTTTTTGGCATTCAACGTGCTGATAATGCATCAGGAGCACGCTTTTGATGGCTCGGAGCATTGTCAAATAGAAACAAGCCAGTTGCAAAGCCATTAGTTTTAGCTTCAAAAATGTCAATTGCTTTTTCAACTTGGTTCATGAGGTCATCATTGGAGAACCATCCATCACGAGTCTTTCCAGCCTTGAAGACAACACGAGCTTCTCTAGATATACCCAATCAGATCACAATTTACAATGAACAGTATAAATAGAAACAGACTCATTCTCATGCACCAACCGTCCCCATTCAGCTGTTAAGAAATCTGAGATCATAACTGATTGTCCTTCACCTTTCCTCTGTGGAGTTGGTTTCTCAGAAATGTGAGACCATTTGATTTTCTTTCGATCATTTTCATAAAAAGTTGATTCATCGTGGGTCACTGGAATCAGTCGGAAACGGCCAATCTGTTCCACAGGAAATCCAGAAGGTTGCAAGACAATATTGCCATCATTATCATAGATGATAAAGCGCTTCTCATACCCCTTCCATCGTTCAACAAACTGTGCCCGGTATTGGACAATATCAGCACGTTCGTGGCCATCAATGTACATTCCATTGGACTTGGGTGTATACCGCCATTGGAGCTTATGCAGCCATCGCTCAGCTGTTCGGACATTGATTTTTTTAGCTCTGCAACCAAGCTTCTTCTGGACCTCTGGCTGTGCAACATAATCAACAATGTTTTGAGCACATATATAGCCCTTCTTTGAGAGCTCAGTAAGATGGAGTTGTATTGCCATAGAAAAATCTTCATCTTCAAGAATAGAGATATGATTGGTCCCATATCGGTGCACTGGAAGTTCTCCTGAGTGTAGATAATGTCTAATCCAGGTGCGGAGATTCCGAGCATGATAAACACCATGACCAGCTGCCTTTGAAGCTAAGACAGATGCTTCTCGCCATGTATAGGATAGCTCGGGATCAAGATACAAGTTAAGTGTTCCAACCATGGCTATAATGCGGCTGCGCAAGAAGGCATCAATCTTCTTATCTTTGCTCTTGACAGTGAGACTTGCACGAGCACGTCGTAGCATCGGAAAGTCCTTGTAGCAAAGTGCATCCAAGATCTGGTCTCCAGTAGATTCTGGACTGTTGTCAGAAGGCAGGCTTTTGTTCTTCAGTTGTTCAAGAAGCTCTCGAACTTGTTTCCGTGTCGTGTCAATGTTGTTACTTTGGCTTTTGTCCTGTAAACCTGTTGAATCTCCAGCCCGAGATTGAGCCTCAACCTCCACAGGAAAGATGCGCTGAAGACCTTCTTCAATCTCATTGTCGCTATCTTCACACCCATCTCCAACAACTCCCATGTCCACTACGTCCTCTGTGTGAACCACGTTGGTAACACAATCACTGCCATCAACCTTCCGAAAGAAATCTTTGATGAACTTTTGACCTGTTGTTGCAAGTTTACGGCGTTTCAATGCATAGTGACGGATGGTGCGAGGTGCATTTCCGGTATAGTGATGTGTCCGTTTAGGCTTTAATCCCATTACTTCCTTCTCAAGTTTAATTGCAATAGCCTGTGCCTCAGCAAGGATGGCACTGAACTGCAAAATCTCAGCTTCTGTACACATCTCTGCCTCCTCCCCCTCATCTAACTCCATATCCTCCATGTCTGAATCATCACTGAGGCCAGCATTTTCTCCAAGTCCCGGTGTTGGCGGAATATAATCTCTATCCTTGAAATCAGAGATATCATCATTGACGTGAGGTTTTGGCCTCTGGTTAAGAAGCCGAGCATTTTTCCTGCGTGCCAGAGTAGCCTTCAATGCTCTTCCCATTGTATAATTTAGCTATAACACCTTTTTTTTTGCGCTACGCGTCTCCAAAAATGTCACGTGTAAAGCTTACATAATGTCACGTGCATGGCAAAAATTCGTGTCAAAAAAAACAACAGTTCTCTTTTCAAGAGATCTGAGCAGTTTGAATGATATTATGAAGTTTTATTTTGGAAAATTATTTGGTCAATATTATCATAATTTCTTGAGAAAAAAATAAGATTGTTCATAGAACTTGTAGGCCAACATCCTTACTCCATATTCTATGACTTAGAATTGCACAAACTTACTTGTGCTCAATGATATAGATGACAACGTCAAGCGTATATTCTGCTTACATAAGGGGTGCTGGTTCCTACTGTCGTCTACCTTAACAGGGAGATCCGGGCTAATGAGCCAGGGCAGAGGGGGGGTGCCTGACCTGCCTAGCTAGCCGGAAATGATGTGAGGGTCAGGTGAACACAGTGCTAACTGTTACCACGAATGTACACTTACTCATCCGTGCATTGTCATGTCACGATTGCTTAACGTTTAACCTTAAAGCTCCATTGGCTTGATCTCGCTCGTCGACAGTGCGTTGACATAGATCATGGGGCCACGTATGTGTGAAGGCCACGAATCACTCACTGGAAAACTAGCTCACTTGTCTAGATCCCATACTTCGAACCAACTAGACTCACGCCTCCAGTGTCCTTCTCGGACAACAATCACGTACGTAGTAAGTACACGCAACGCTGTGCCATTAAATACTAATAGACTCGAATGGTTAATACTATGAATCCTTTTGTCTCTGTATCCACGATGCATATGTGCTGAAGATAAACTGAGGCATCGGGCCCGGAGCTATCAATGGGTGTTACTTTGTCCGTACCCCGTTCGATCTGGGGTACTACTACAGTCCAGTCTCATGAACAAGTGCTCTTTTTTTCCTCTTTTTGGTTCTCACTCACAATAGACACAGACGTAGCTACTGAGGAGCCCTTAATATATGATACGGAGCCTGGTTTCCGCCTGCGATGCCCCTCGGACTCGATCGATTACGGATCTCAAATCTGCTGAGAAGGTCACCGAACTTGAGAGCACACCGACACCTTGACTCACCGTGGTGTGTATTAGAGCTTGATAGTCATCAGTCCATTGATGGAACACTCTGTTCGGCTCGGGGCTGCTCCCAAAGAAACCCAATTTGCTTTGTTATGCGCGAGACACGATCCTGAAAAGAAATATCATGGACGCATACAACAGAAATTCTGATATCTGTCCGTGTTGGAGATAAGAACATCAGTCCACTCCGAGATAGTGTCTGGTGTAAAATCAACCTTGAAGGTGTTGAGAAACTCTGCAACGAAGAAGAAAATGTCACACAGCAGAATCATAATACTGAATATCTCATCATCGAGCGCTGCAGAAGAAGGTTTCGGCGCGTGTGGGGCGTCTGGTGCTCTGCATACATAGTCCAGAGAGTCAACGTTAGCCTACCCCCAACACAGGCATGAATTACCCTTGCCGTCGTGTGTGGGCCACGTCTGTCCGGTGCCTGCGTCATAGCCTAGATTAGCGTTAGTTTATACCCAACATATACAGAAATAATATTCACCGTCGTGTGGCAGGTTTCAGGTGGCCTGCTTCCGTCTGACTTTTAATGGACATCTTAACACCAGCTCCTCTCCGTCCATTGCACACATATTGCTAGTTGCGTGCTGTTTTGGGATGAACAGTGTGAAAAGAAGACGGCACGTTTCCAGGTTCTTGCTTTTTCACAAGTAGCGATAGTGAGGCCTTGGCGGGAAACACTTACTTTGTGTACGCGGTCCTTCATGAAAGATGCCTGTTAGCGAATTTAATCATTGGCGGCGGGAGTAGAGACGGCGGAGGCAGGACGAGATAATCCTGTATAGTCAGGTTGATGAGATGTTGGTAGAGGGTTGGAACTTACTCTGGAGAATTCTGCGACGCGTCTCTGTGGCGAGTATGCAATTATTGTTAATCAATGAGATGTCAGAGCAACATGTGACTTGTTTTAGCCACTCGTGACTTGGGCACTTGTTGGGCACTTGAACTTATTAGACCTAAAGACAGAGACGTTCTATAATGATACAGGCAATGAGTAGCCTCAGTGTCGTGATTGTGATAATGAAAGACAACTTTAATGATATACCTATAATGATACAAGCAATGAGTCTACAGATGAGTGCAGGTATCAGTTATAGTAACTATTGAGAGAACGAGACAGTACTCACAGCCTCAGTGTCGTGATTGTGATAATGAAAGACAACTGAGGCTGGAGATTGCCGGCCTAATACTATGAGCCACTATGAGTAACAAAGAGAAATGCCTCAGTGTCCACTGCGATGGTAGAACGAACTATATTTTCATACCTATGAGTAACAAAGAGAAACTACAGTCATAGGTGTAAGTGAAAGAATACACAAGTGAATATGAACGAACAACTTACTGCCTCAGTGTCCACTGCGATGGTAGAACGAACTGAGGAAGTAAGTTGCGTGACGCGAGATATAAGGTGTCGATGACTAATCAATGCTAAATAAGGAAGGTGAAATATAGTACCAGTACAACACAACCCCATCAGCGACGCAATTTAATGCATGAGAAGAGAAGAGAGAACCGTGATTAAGATCTCGTAACAATACCCATGGCTGGAATGAATTTATAATGCAATGTTTTCGGGAGAGCTTTCGTAAGAATATCGGCGATCATTTCCATAGTCGGAAGCCATGAAGTCGAAAAAGAACCAGTGCGTAATTGTTCACGGATGAAATGATAACGAATGTCAATACGTTTTGATCTTGAAGTCGTGGAATCGGAATTTGCAATTTTTAGAGCACTCTTGTTGTCACAAAAAATCGGAAGCGGGCAAGGAAGAGGGAGATCAATGGAAGTGAGAAAGTAACGAATCGAGATAGCTTCACGCATCGCATGTGTTATCGCCATATATTCGGCTTCCGTGGATGATAATGCGACTGTACGCTGCTTCACTGAAGACCAGGATACCAAGCTGGAGTAGAAAAAGAAAGCATAGCCCGAAACACTCCTTTGTGTAGATGAGTCCGACGCCCAGTCCGCATCAACAACCCCAAAATCAGCAGGCAAAACCAATCTTGCTGGAGGATTGGTGACCAGATGCACGAAATTATATTCTAATGCAAAATCCCGAGTACCTGAGATATAACGTAGAACACGCTTCGCTACCAGTAGATGCGCTCGTGTCGGATTTGCATTATGTTGACCAAGAGACATAGCCATAAAAGCCAAGTCGGGTCGCGTGCATAAGCTGAGATAAAGGAGCGACCCGACTAGCCTTTGGAAATGTACCTTTATCTCATTATCCGGTATGTCCGGTAATGCATTAGGAGGAGGGTCGGGGAGATCATTCAAGTCGACACTCAAAGGTAGTGAAAGAGGAGCTGCTTTGAGGAGATTGTAGGTCTTCAGTAGGTCTAGGATATAACCTTTTTGTGAGAGCCAGAGCTTCCGCTGTTGTCGATCTCGTTCCACACGAATACCTAGATAGAGAGAGGTCGGACCGGTATCCTTGACTTCAAAATGTTTGTTCAATTCAAGGATGACCCAATTATATAGAGCTATAGAGTTCGTCACATTTAGGCCATCGTCCACGTGTACGCAGATTATGATAGTCAAGTCGGAACCATCCGGTAAAGTTGGAATCGAAGGATGCGGTGGAGAAGAAAATCTGCCGAAGAACACGCCATGATCAACCTCGCACCTAATTAGACCCAATTCTTCAAGACGTTGACGTAGTACTGTGTACCATTCATGTGAGGCTTGTTTCAAGCCATATAGGGCACGTAACGCCTGATTAACCATTGTTGAGTCAGGATCGGAATATCCTGGTATTTGTTTGAGATAGATTTCGTGTGTTAATGGAGCATTGAGGAAAGCTGTCTTCACGTCGAATGAAAATAATTCAAGATCATGCAGAGCCGCATAAGCCAAGGCTATTCTGATACTGGTCATCTTGGCTACAGGCACATACGTTGTACCATAGTCTTCCGGGCGTTGACTAAACCCTTGTGCGACCAATCTCGCCTTTTCCTTCCCTTAAATGATTGATCCGTCAGGGTTATGTTTGTGGGCATAAACCTATCTAACTCCGATAGCTTTTTGACCAGGAGGTAATTTTGTAGGGATAAAGACATTCTGTGATTTCAAGCTCTGTATCTCACGGTCCATTGCATCTTTCCAAACCGAAGCATCACTTCGATGCGTAGCCTCGTAGTAGTTCTCAGGAGCCTTGGAAAGGTCAAACCCTCGATGAGTCTTGAATCGCAATAGATCCGAACCATAGACAGCATAAGCTTTATACTCGAAGAGTAACTGGTGATTCAATCGAATTTAAATCGAATAAATGTTCTGAAAAAGTAGTCAATGCGATCAAAGCCATGATATCAAGAATTGCCGAAAGACCCTGATGAGGTTCTAAACGTGCTTGACGATTTGATCGTAGATGCACTAATCGTTCATTGCATTTGGCGACTTCTTCAATGTAAGCTTGTCCTGCTGGGGTTCGCCGTATAGTTTGATGAGGACGTTCATTTGATGCAGAATCTTGAGACAATGTATTCAAGTCAGGAGGTCCAGGAACCAAAGAAATCATTGGGAGTTCATCAGAATGGGAATTAGGAGGAGACAGCGAAGATGAGATGGCTTCCGGATGTGTACCAGTAGTTGAAGTCTGTTTGAGTCGACCACGTACGTTTTCATTAAAGATAACATCTCTAGAAAAGAAATATTTGCCGTTCACATCACGGACACGCCATCCAACACGATTTTTGTCATAACCTATGAAAATAGCTTCAAACCTCCGAGCTTCTCCTTTGCGACGAGTTTCATTGGGGTAGAGGACAAAGCACTGGCAACCCCATGCTCTTAAGTGTGAAAGATCTGGCTTACGATTCTCCATCATTTCAAAAGGCGTAATTGAATCAGGAAGTGTCGACGTAGGAAGGCGATTATGCAAATATTGAGCTGTAAGTATTACATCGCCTAGAAAAGAGAGTGGTAGACCCGCATCCGCCATCAGTGATTGAGCAGTATCTTCAATAGTTCAGATGTAACATTTGGCCTTCCCATTTTGTTGATGAGCGTACGCAGCCGTAGACTGAATAACAATGCCTTTCTCCTCCAAGAATTCTCGAAGAGGACCCTGTACGAATTCCTTTGCACCATCACAACAAACTGTCTTAACTTTGTTGCCCGATTTCATTTCCCATTGAGCGACAGTGACCTTCATGTGCTTAAAGGCCTGATCGCGGGTCGTGAGAAGAGATGTACTGCCAAAGTTTGAAAAGTCATCAAGAATCGAATGAAAATGATGAGAGTTGCCATTCGCGAAGCGAACAGGAAAAGGGCCGCAAGAGTCCATGTGAAGCAATTCGCAAACACCCATAGCACGTTTCCGTAGATGATCAAAAGGCCTAGCAGGTTGTTTCCCTATAATGCATGGAATACATCTATCGTCATCAATATTGCCAACGTAATCAACGCCCAAAGCGAAAGACTTCGTGAGAACTGCCCGGGTCGTATCGTGAGCAGGATGACCAAGACGACGGTGCCAGAGGGTCGAGGTAAGTTGAACCTTAGGAAAATTGAGATTGCCAGGAAGGAGAGCTGGAAAAGCCAGAGGTGAGGAGTCAGGGGTTATGAAATCGCAGCAGAGAAAGAAAAGTTTATGATAGTTTTTAGCTTGGAGAGACACACCCGAGAGCATTGAACACGAAGAAGGAAAAAAAATTGTAGAAGTCTCGCGTTCAAAAAGAAGTTTCATGTCATTTTCGACCATCGAACCAACAGAGAGAAGATTCAATGGAATGTCCAGTGCATGAAGACAGTCTCGGAGTCGAATCACAATGTTCTTCCCATCAATATTGGTGCGGAAATGGACCTCACCCCGAGCTAACGTGGAAAGAGTACCACAATTCGCTGTACCAACAGGAACCGCGCAATCCGGATCATAGGTCCAGAAAAGAGACTTATCCTTTATAAGATGTGTCGTGCAGCCAGAGTCGAGGATCGTGTTGAACTTGAGATAAATGTCAGCAACAAGAGATGCGTTGGTGGTGGAAATGAAAACTTGGTACGGTGTTGAAAGTGGATCAGGCAGCTCAGAGACATAGGCAGAAAGAACGATGTCATTTTCGTCCTCAGTAATAGTAGGTAATAAAGTAGGACTGTCGTCAGGAATAAAAGGAGTAGGAGAGGACATAGGTTCGGTAATTGAATCAGGAACCGCCACGTTCGCCCTTTGCTTCACAGGAGTATCTTTAGGCAGATCGAAACCAGTACGACGAGATGAAGAAGAATCAGAAGGAAGAGTAGTAGCAGGCAAGGGCTGAGAAGCAGATGGGACACGATTGTTTGATTTAGGTGCACGAGACTGAGTAGAAGCTTGACGACGGCGGACCTCAATGTCAATGTCCAGTACACGATCTGCAAGGGCATGAAACTCGAAAGATCCCTGGGGACCAAGCTTCCAGGAGCGACTAACCTCATCACGGAGGGGGGCAAAAGATTGTAAGGGAGGAATCCCATCTATGAAGCGTTGAATCCTGTCGTATTGCGAAAAATCCCAGTCAGACCTAGCAAGCTTGTTCACCGCGATACGCCATTCCTGAACATAAGCGGGAATAGCCGTGGGAGCGCAGACCAGATTGAAAACCAAATCCTTGATACGCTGAGCAACAGCAGCGCTCCCAGCACTGTAATGGTCCCGAAGCCATGAGAGAACATCACGAGCAGAACGAGTAGGAAAATTGTAAGGACCACTACGAGCAGGAGGCAGGCAACCCAAAATGTCACTAGAAAGCTTCCCGGTGAGAACATACGAGCAAACGTTATCGTTGCGCCAAAAAACTTCATAATCGTGTTCTTCGGCCAGAGAGGCATGAGGGGGATAAGGAGGAGCAATAACAATCTTGCAGGTGGCATCATAGGGAGCTCCCGGCGGGGGGCAAAGGACAGACATGTCCGATGAGACCAAGATGATCCAAAAGAGCCATAACAGGAGGATGCCAAGCACCCCAATCAGAAGAGCCAGTAAGGCGAGGTATAGTAGCCAATGGAGGGAGCTTAACACCATCAGATGAAGGATCGACAGGCCGAGGAGCATGGTCAGGAGGACGAGGAGCTGGTACAGGGGCAGCATTGGGAAAAGGATGAGCCTGAGGGACCAGTCCATCACCCCGATAAATGCCATGATCAACGGCACCAGGGTACCCCAGAGCGAAATGAGGATGAAAATGAGGAGGAAAAGGCTGAGGCAAGGCTTGAGGAGGAGCACAAAAAACTTGGGGAGGTGGAGACATAACAATCGGAGGCTGAACAGGCACATGCGGAAGAGGCTGGTGGATGAGAGGAGAGCGAATTGGTGCAGCAAAATCCTGAAATGGAGACACAGGAAGGGAGGGAGGACGAGGAGAAACAACGGGAGACTGGATAGGCTGTGCCGGAGCATGAAGTTGATAAGGAAAAAGAGGAACCGGTCTGACAGGAGTAGTATTATGCAGAGGGTGAAGGAAGGGAGAGTATGGAGGCTGGTCCAGAAAGGCAGAAGCGGGACGCGAGAAATGAAGAGGAGCAGGCAAAGGAGGAACCGCATCCTCGTGGGGAAAAGGAGACCGTGGCAAGTGAATATGCGCGGGACGAGCATCTTGGCGAGCAAGTGGCATGCGAGGGGACCGAGCGCGGCCAAGGAAAGGGGCCTCAGAAGGCGGGCGCGCAGGAACCGTGTTCGGTCGCAAAGGATCAGGGATGGGGGGAGGAGCCGGAACAGGAGCTGGAGCATGAATGGGACGAGAAGAAAAACCCGCCGCAGGAGTGGGAGTAGGAACACCTGCCGGCCTAATACTATGAGCTACTATGAGTAACAAAGAGAAATGCCTCAGTGTCCACTGCGATGGTAGAACGAACTATATTTTCATACCTATGAGTAACAAAGAGAAACTACAGTCATAGGTGTAAGTGAAAGAATACACAAGTGAATACGAACGAACAACTTACTGCCTCAGTGTCCACTGCGATGGTAGAACGTACTGAGGAAGTAAGTTGCGTGACGCGAGATATAAGGTGTTGATGACTAATCAATGCTAAATAAGGAAGGTGAAATATAGTACCAGTACAACAGAGATCACAAATGGCGAGTGATGTGGAAAGATCCACGTGACTGATCGGATGCGGAGACAATATGGTATGCATATATCCAACACAACCCCATCTCCGCAGAAGGAAAGGAAACGGATAGACAAGTCAACAGCGGACTAGACCAAGGGCAGTCACAAAGCGATCATGGAATAAGCGAGGAAGGGACTTGGTAAGAATGTCAGCTACCATTTGGTCGGTAGAAATCCAGGTGGGTTCAAAAGAACCAGAGAGGATATGTTCGCGAATAAAGTGGTACCGAATATCAATGTGTTTGGAACGAGAACTGGTTGAATCAGATTTGGAAATTTCAATGGCGCTCTTGTTGTCACAAAGCAAAGGAAAAGGGCAAGGAATTGAAATGCAAAGACCAGTCAGGAGAAGTCGGATCCAGATGGCCTCACGCATCGCATGAGACATCGACATATATTCAGCTTCAGTAGAAGGTGGTGCCACGGTACGTTGACGAACAGATGACCAAGAGACGAGAGAAGAAAACATGAAGAAAGCGTAGCCCGAGACACTGCGTCGAGTCGTGATATCTGAGGCCCAATCCGCATCGACAAATCCACAACCCTTCGGAAGAAATAAGCGTATGGGTGGGGTGTCAGTCACAACTGAAAAATTGTATTTGAGAGCAAAGTCTAACATCCCTGCAAGATACCGAAGTACTCCTTTCACGGCTAAGAGATGAGCACAAGTTGGTTTGGAGTTGTATTGGCCCAGACTCATGGCAGTGAACGCCAGGTCAGGCCTAGTACACAAACTCAGATATAGGATGGAACCAACTAAACGTTGATAGTGCACAGTCAAATCAACATCAGCAATATCCGGTAAAGAATTTGGGGGAGGAGTAGGAAGGGAGTGCAAGGGGTGATGGAGAGGGACAGATGCTACCTTCGCATCTAGAAGATTGTATGACGCAAGTAAATCCGTAATGAAACCTCTTTGGGAGAGCCATAGTTTCTTCTTGGACCTATCATGATCAACACAAATCCCGAGATACAAAGTGGTAGCACCGGAATCAACAACTTCGAAACTTTCATTCACTTTCCGTATAAGCCAAGAGTAAAGGGAAGCAGAGTTAGTGGCATTCAAACCATCATCAACATGAACGCATAATATTATTGAAAGGGGAGAGCCGTCCGTAGGCATAGGAACCGAAGGATCCGGAGGGGTGGTGAAGGTTCCAGTGAAGACAGCATGGTCGACATCGCAACGGACGAGGCCCAGGTCTTCAAGAGCTTTGCGGAGAATAGCGTACCATTCATGCAAGGATTGTTTAAGGCCATAAAGGGCACGCATAAGGCGATAGAAAACTTTGGGATCAGCGTCAGGGAAACCAGGGACCTGCTTGCAATAAACTTCGTGAGATAAAGGCGCGTCAGAAACGCGGTCTTCACATCAAAAGTAAAAAGGTGTAGGTCCATCTTTGCTGCAAATGCAAGAACGATACGGATACTTGTCATTTTCGCAACCGGGGCATAAGTCGAGCCATAGTCTTCAGGACGTTGAATAAAGCCCTCTGCAACCAGCCGAGCTTTTTCCTTACTCCTTATGATATTACCCTCAGCATCGAGTTTATAGGCAAATACCCACCGAACACCTATTGGTTTGCGTCCAGGAGGGAGGGGAGACACTTGAAAAACTCCCAGAGAACGAAGACTTTCCATCTCACAGCACATAGCCGCCTGCCATACGTCAGCATCTGGACGACGTATTGCCTCATGATAATGGTCTGGAGCTTTTGAAAGATTGAACAAAGTCTGAGTCCTAAATTTGGCCAATCCGGACCATACGCCGCATATGCTTTATAATCGGCCAAAGCAGACATTTCAATGAACAAAGAATCGATACTCTGGTCAGGAAATGAACAAGAGGTTATAAGAGCTTGAAAATCAGAAATGGCAGCCGACGCCTGGACAGGAAGGGTATTCCTAGCCGCATGGTCCGAACGCAGACGAATGAGGCGCTTGTTCCTGTTGATGATCTCGGCATCATATGCTTTGCCCTTATCCGTCCGATTCATAGCTCGTCTGGGACGATGAACAGGTCGAGGTGAAGCATGTAGTGAAGAATTTGGAGATGCATCTACATCAGACTGTGTGGAGACAGGAGCAAGTGATCCAGAAGGAACAGGAGCCGATGAAGGGCAAATAAGAGGTGAATGAATGATAGGCGAGGAGGAACGACTTGTAGGGTTAGAAGGAGGTGATTCATTCAAGGTACGGGAAACATTATGCGGGCGGAGACAGCCAGGAGTCGATTCATCAAAAATGACATCTCGAGAAAAGAAGTATTTGCCGTTTAAGTCTCGAACACGCCATCCAATGCGATCCTCATTGTAACCAACAAATATTGCCTCAAAACGACGCCCTGAACCTTTACCCTTCGTCTCTTTAGGAAGAAGCACGTAACACTGGCAACCCCATACACAAAGGTGTGACAGATCAGGCTTTCTACCCTCCAGTATCTTGTATGGAGTCAAAAGAGTCAGAATCGTCGAAGTAGGTAGTCGGTTACGGAGGTACTGAGCTGTCATTATAGCATCACCAAGAAAGGAAAGGGGGAGGCCAGACCACGCCAACAATGCCTGAGCAGTATCTTCAATAGTCCGAATATAGCGCTCGGCTTTTCCATTCTGCTGATGGGCATATAGAGCCGTGGTCTGATGCGTGATCCCACGCGATATAATGTAGTCATGAAGATCACCTGAGACAAATTCCTTTGCGTTGTCAGAACGAACAATGCGGACGCGATTACCAGACTTCAACTCCCAACTCGCTTCAATACGCTTAAAATGTTGCGTAGCCTGGTTCCGGGAAGATAATAGCATTGTACTGCCATAGTTAGAGAAATCATCAAGGATGGAATGGAAGTGGTTTGCGCGGCCATTTGAAAAAAGTGTTGGGAATGGGCCACAAGAGTCCATGTGTAATAATTCACAAACCGCTGTAGCTCTGTGTTGGTAATGGTCAAACGGTCGAGCCGGACGTTTACCCAGTATACAAGGTATACACTGGACATCATCAAATGAACCAACGTAAGCAACCCCAGTCGCATAGTTCTTTGTCAACACGGCCTTCATAGTATCTTGACCTGGATGTCCCAAACGAGAATGCCAAAGGTGAGGAGTGATATCGATTTTTGGAAAAGATGAAGAAGCCAATGCCGGAAAAGACACATCAGAGATCACGGAATCATCAGGTGGGAGAACGAAGTCACAAAAAAGGAAAGAAAGCCAATTATAAACTGTGGCTGCAACATGACATCCACGAAGAGAGGAGATAGAAGGAGGAAAGAAAATAGACGTGGAATCTTTTTTGAAAATCAATTTGAGGTCATGTTCGACCATGGAACCGACAGATAATAAGTTAATGGGAACATCCGGTGCATGGAGACAATCTTCAAGAGTGACTACAACATTCTTTCCATCGACATGAGCCCAAAACTTAGCTTGGCCACGAGCAAGTGTCTTCAGAGTTCCACAATTTGCCGTACCAACAGGAACAGCAGATGCAACATCATAAGACCAAAAAAGATTGCAATCACGAAGTATGTGCGTTGTACAGCCAGAATCTAGGATTGGATTGAATCGCACTGGAAGAGTCGCAAGGACAACAGGAGATGCTGTCTGAAGGAAAGCTGTAAACAGTGGAGTTGTAGGCTCAGGTAAAGAAACAGCGCAAGCAGTCAAATCGATATCATTGGAATTGTCATCAGCAGCAAGTACATCATTTTCTTCGTTCTCATCAAGAAAAGGTAATGGGGAGGGTATTGGTTGCGTGTCCGAAGTGGCTACATGAGCACGAGGATGAGAGCGACCTGGATCATGACCGTTTTCCATGCCCCCACCCTTAGACCAACAAGTATCAATAGAGTGTCCGTACATGTTGCAATTCGAACATTGGAGTCGTGCACGTGAAGGAGAATTGTCGGTAACGGGTGCAGGAGGAGAAGGTTGAGCCGGTGGTGGATTTGAATTTGTATTGGTTTGACTTGTCTGATTCGTTTGTTGGATACGAGGGCAAAATGTGAGGGCAAGACGGCGACGTTCAGCATCCATATTCATGACCCGAGTAGCTAACTGGGAAAAATCATACGCTCCTTCAGGTCCAGTGCGTTC
>JABAJZ010000123.1:0-13807 GCA_018857265.1 Termitomyces sp. T32_za158 | reverse complement strand
AACCAGATTATAAAAACGTTTAACATATTCCACGGTTGATGGGTCTCCAGTGTTCTACATATGTCGGCCAAGGATCGGTCCGACGAAACATGCGATTGATGGACATTGTTACGTACCTTAGTCAGGTCATCGCTAATCTTGATGCAAGGCTTGTCACTGATCGATGACAGTTTGATTACGATATTGAGTGCCTTGCTCTTCTCCACTCTCCCACTGGAAGCGGTGTGGAAGTCATTCGTGAAGAAGGTTCCAATACCGTAAGAGGCTATAAAGGAAGTGAGCAAGTAACCATGTCGGAAAGGAAGGAAAAGCATACCTTGCTCAAAACCGAGTTCATTGACCTGCTTCTGCAGCCGGATGGCCTTGTCGACGCTTAGCGAGTCTGAATATATGATGGCCTTTTGACGAGGATCGATCCCAAGAGACTCGTACATCTCCTTCACACGCGGTCCAAAAGTAAAAGGGTCACCGGAATCTTGGCGCAGGCCTCTCCATCTTTGCGCACGTTCTGGATCTCTGGTGAAGTCCTGCACACAGTCCATATGGCGCACTTTATAAGAAACATGTTTGGACGCACCTTGAAAAAGGCTTGTGTGGTGAAGGTGTCGGTCAGCGCAATCAAGAGAGAGTCAGGATAGACGGCCTCCCAAAGGTTTAGTGACGTTGAATGAGTGTTCTCGTAGCCCTTTATGGCCGCAACCTAACCGTGTTCGAGTAAGCCGACCGGCCGGGTAACTTTAGGCTAAAGATGGCCGACTTACACCCATGAACCACTCGCTGGAAAGTTTGATGTGATATGAATGAGCGGTGACGATACAAACGATCAAGACGACCTACTGGGCAATTGTACCTATAGGGGTGAGGTTATACTTTCGAGCAAAGTGCACCTGTGTGGCAGTGTCAATTTTCCTTCCCGCGGACTGACTCAAGGCTTACGTTGCTCGTTCCGCTGAACCGACCCTTCTGAGAAACATCGCGTGATGCACGGATGAGGGCTCGGATGACAAGATCTTGGGTGTGATATGATCGTCTGCGCCTGGTACCAAATTCGCTAAATGTACATCCTGCATCCAGAAGTTTTCGACCTTTGACATAGGCAGACGCTGACAGACAGCTCAGACACAAATAGTTTGACATGAAGTGGCAGACTGCTCACTTTCCTGATTGTCATAGTTCCAATTGACATCGACTGAGCGGAAGAAGCATTCACTCAGGGTGGACATCAACGGGACCTCCCAAAGTATTGTTTCCACCCAGGGACCCGAGATTTCGATTTCGACGTTTCCTAATAACCCGTCGGCAGACACTGGCACGAACGTGGTGCGGACCTGTTCGGGTTTATACCTGTGGGAAGCAAGGAAGGAAAGGTAGCCAGGCTTGAAGTATGGACAGGTTTGTTGAAGCCATTCGTGTTCTTGCTTAGTTAGAGAGAGATCAGTGAACTCTGTGAAGAGATGATAAACAAGAGCGATATGTCTCGGAGTATCATGCCAGACGAACGAGACACGGCTGTGCGAAAGCGTTCGACACATTGGCGAGAAAAGAGTCGCGTCTTGTCGCGGTTAGTGAAACGATATGTAGCTGATACGTCGGGAAAGTGGTGGAGGACGGCTTGCTGCATGGTAAGCTGACAACGGGGTTCAGAAAGAGACAGGACGAGGAGAGACTGGAGACCTTGTAGAGATCTGTGTCGAGGATGGACGAGGGTGAAGAGACTGTGGCAGACGACATGGCGGTTTGAGGTAAGGAAGCAGCCTTCAGAACTGACTATTATATAAATACTTAAGTAGCAAGGAGACTAGAGATGTACATAGCTGTCACAAAGGAGATACTGCCGCTTAATCAGGTCGATCAAACTTTAATTATCTGCAATACCCGTGACTTATTATAATTGACTCTTGCTTCCTTCATCCATCTGTAATGGTCAGGTCTATCTTTTGCCAAGCGCGTCCTTTGCTCACGTCTTCACAGGGCTCACGGATCGAGATACTCAACCAAGGCGGCTTTCGCTCCGATGGCAGGCGTCAGTTCGAATTGCGCGACATGTCCATTGATCTCGCTCAGCAAGGCCAGGCTGATGGCTCTGCCGTGGTTACACACGGTTTGACTCATGTTCTCGTGTCTGTCTTCGGCCCCCGAGAAGCAAAAGTGCGCTCGCAAGCTTTCCATGATCGCGCCAATATTAATGTCGAAGTCGCCGTTGCTGCATTTAGCACCGGTGACCGGCGAAAACGCGCCCGAGGTGACAAGTGAGTCGTACGTGATGCAACGGAGAATTAAAGTCACGACTCTGCCGCAGACGTATCCTCGAACTGGCTGCTACCATCAAGTCTACATTTGAACCCGTTGTACAGACAAATCTCTATCCTCGTTCACAAATTGACGTGTTTGTGCAAGTGCTACAACAGGATGGCGGGCTCCTCCAGGCATGTATCAATGCCACGACTCTAGCACTAGTGAATGCTGGAATCCCCCTCCTGGACTTTGTCTGTGCTGTTACCGGGGGTGTCCACTCGACATCTCCCCTGCTTGATCTCACATTACTCGAAGAAAACGACATTCCCCATGTCACAGTTGCTGTGATGCCCAAGACGGGCAGAGTGACATTAGTGACGATGGAGACGCGATTACATGTGGATAGATTCGAAGAAATATTCAGGCTAGCAGCGGATGCAGGAAAAGTTTTACACGGAGAAATGAAAAGCGCGGTGCGATCACGAACAAGCGCACTCGTCACAGCCATGGGGTCAGGTCCACGAGTTGGTGGGGGGGAGATTGCAGACAAAGATGGTGATGACCGGATGAATGAATGTTGACCGGTGTCCAGTGTGATAAAAAGCTACCTGGACGTGTGAAGCGGACGTTCTTCCACCTTTTACTGCCGCTCGACTTGGATCCGTCTGAAACAGGCTAACCATTTATCGCCTTTGTTTCTCTCGACTTTCTTCCCCTCTTCTGTGCTTGTGAACACAGCGTCAATAATGGGACCTTTTCCTTCTGCTCGAAGCGTTTCTTCGTCGACATACGTAAACAAAGGGAAAGCTTCGAGATGTGATCGCATCCAATCGTGGAGATCCTTAACGTCGGTAATCGTGTACACGATGCCGCCGGGTCGGAGAGCATAGGCATACTCGGCAAGTAAAGTTGGGGAGATTATGCGAGCCTTGTGCTTCCGTGACTTAAAGTGGGGATCGGGAAAGAGAAAAAACAATGATGATAAGGAATGCTTCGCGAAGTAGTTCGGCAGGAACTTCATCGCATTCGCTCGAACAATGGAAACGTTTTGATAATGAGCATTTTGAGGACACTCTGCAGATGATGCAGCTGCTGCCTCCGAAGCAGCGTTGACACGGAGGGCTGCGATGCGATCTTGTACGTATTGTGAGACCTGGACTCTAATTTCCAGCCCTAGGAGGCCATATAAGTGCCCGGTGAATGATTGATTGCATAGAACAAGTCTCACCTAGCATTAGAGTGTCGGGAAAGAGAGGGGCGAGGGCGATGAGGAGCCCCCCAAAACCGCAACCTACATCAGCAAACTCGGGGAGCTTGCCGGTGTTCGCATAAGCAGGATAGTGGGAGGACCAATCGATATGCCGAGGTGAAGCCGGATAGTCAAGTGAGTGGTCTGAAAATGGATTGGCATGTGCGCGCTGCCTGTAATGTTTTTTCTAAGAAATTGTAAGCTGGGTGCTAATAAGAGGAATAGTCAAGGGCAACCTGAGGAAGCGGCGCCACGACGGCGTCAACTGGCTTGTGGTCTTGCTGCGTATTATCGCGCTTGCGTTTTGCCATGGCCCGCGTAAGTACAAACTACTTATGGAGACACAGAGGTGGCGAAACTGACAGAGAACCCGCGGACACGTGATCGAATCTATATATTTTGCAGCACCAGGTCACCAACCGAAACACCCATTCTTTCTTCTCACCATGGCTGCTCCCTCTCGTTCCCTGCTTAGAGCTGCAAGTTACTTACTTCTTGTATCTGAGTAATAAACTTCTCACCAGAAACTCTGCAGTCGCGCTCTTCTATTGGCCGTTCCACACTTGTTTCGGCCCGTTTCTCGTCAACAGCCTCAAAACCAGCTACCTTGAAGGAGCGACTTGCAGAACTTATACCTGCTCAAATCGAACAGGTGTGTTGTATCCGGCCGTGATCGTTACAGTGTTCATATCACCCTAGGTCAAAGCTGTTCGTGCAGAGCATGGTAAAAAGACATTTGGTCCCGTCCTTGTTGACCAGCTTTATGGGTGAGCATGCTCGACAATGTTCTTCTCGTCTAACGCTTTCTCCAGTGGAATGAGAGGTCTCCCTGCACTCATCTGGGACGGTTCAGTGCTCGACTCTGGTATGTCTTGATGTTTACGTCAACCTTCATATCTTCATAGAACGACAGAGGAGGGCATTCGCTTCCGCGGCAAAACTATTCCCGAGTGCCAGGAACAACTTCCCAAGGCACCCGGCGGTTCAGAACCTCTCCCTGAAGGTCTCTTTTGGCTTTTGGTGACAGGAGAGGTTCCCACGCAGGAGCAAGTCACTGAGCTCTCCAAAGACTGGGCGGCTCGTTCCGCCATCCCTGAGTTCGTCGAGGAAATTCTTGACCGATGCCCCCCGACCCTCCATCCCATGAGTCAATTCAGTCTTGCTGTCACTGCTGTTTGTCTATCTTCACATTATCTCTTTGAGCAAATGCTCAAAAACTCTCCGCTTAGCTGAACCATAATTCTGCGTTCGCCAAAGCCTACCAGGATGGCATTTCCAAAAAGGAATACTGGGGACCTACTTTTGAGGATTCCATGGACCTGTATGCTTCATGACTGGTTTAAACTATCTTTGCTCATGGCCCTTCCCACACAGGATTGCCAAGCTTCCCAACATTGCTGGCCGTATTTACCGCAACGTCTTCGGACAAGGCAAGCTGCCCGCAATCGACTCCAGCAAAGATTACTCCCACAACCTTGCCACCCTCCTGGGCTTTGGTGATAACCATGCCTTCGTAGAGCTTCTCCGTCTCTACCTTACCATTCACAGGTATTTCTGTTTCTCGCGATAAATATAGGCATATTTTGACTTTTCATCAGTGATCACGAGGGTGGTAATGTTTCTGCTCACACTGGCAAGCTTGTCGGCTCTGCTCTCTCAGATCCTTTCCTCGCCTATTCTGCTGCCTTGAATGGCCTTGCCGGCCCTCTTCATGGTCTCGCCAACCAGGAAGTCCTCGTTTGGCTCCGCAAGATGCAATCTAAGATCGGCGAGGATGCCTCTGACGAAGCCGTTAGCGAGTACGTCTGGGAGACCCTCAAAGGTGGACAGGTTGTTCCTGGGTACGGCCATGCAGTCCTTCGCAAGACTGATCCTCGTTACACCGCGCAACGCGAATTCGCTTTGAAGCACCTCCCTGACGACAAGCTCTTCAAGCTTGTTGGACAAATCTACAACATTGTTCCTGACATCCTTCTTAAGGTCTGTTCTCAATGGTTTCCGCTTTCTGTTTGATCGTGTGACTCAATTGCTTCCTTGTGGTAGGCTGGAAAGGCTAAGAACCCCTGGCCCAACGTTGACGCTCACTCTGGTGTCCTTCTGTCTTACTATGGCCTCACTCAAATGCAATATTACACTGTTCTCTTTGGTGTATCTCGTGCTTTTGGTGTTGCTGCCCAGTTGATTTGGGATCGTGCGCTCGGTGCTCGTATGTCTTTTTATCCATACCCTTGCACCTTGGAGTGCTTATTTCTTCTTCGCAGCTCTTGAGCGCCCCAAGTCCTACTCGACCGCGGCTATCGAGAAGATGTTCAAAGGCAAGCAGTAAAAAGTAGTTATTTAGTCATTCGTGTTCTGGGAGTTCTAGTTTGTCTATTTAATTTCGCGGCGCAGCATGTACCTTGTCAGCGTAGGAGAGAGCACCATGGACTCTGAGTTTACACTAATAATATGACGAAATACGAATTCGCGTTGTCATTGAAAAAAAGAGAGACCTGGTCTGGCTCTGTTTATTTAAATCATTCCTCATTTCTTTCGACCTCGACCCACGATCTTTTTACAAAACGCGGCACCTGTACTGGCTGCCTACGAATGCTTGGATCAACGGGTAGTCTCACACGAAAATGTGCTGCCCGACTGTTCACGACCTTCGAAGCACAGGTTGCCACACGCTCATGTTCAAATTTTGCTCCGAGAACATACTCTACCAACCTCAACCCTTCTCGGTCAATCCGCCATAGTTCGTCTATATCGTTTGCACTACGCCGAAATGTTCAGGTGCCACCAAATGCATTGCAAACCTGCAAACGATGCAAGTCGACCTTCGCAATTGATCCTTCCGTACGCGAAGTCACGTCAGGACTAGCTCAAACACAGCCGGCCTTCACGGTCTCTGCAAATATGATAAAGGTCTTACGAGAGCCTACAGAGTTTTATGGTCTCCTACTTGTGAGTAGTCATGAATATGTTCAGAGCTCTGCGCTCACTAGGACATTGAGAACATGATTCGACGCGCTGAGCGACGTATATTCATATCCTCTCTTTACATAGGTTCAGCCGAGTCTGAACTAGTACGTTTCTATCGCTTTTTGAGAGTCTGCGCGTCAACATGTCTAGTAGATTGAGGCCATTCGAAAATCTCTCGTGGAAAAGCCATCGGTTCAACTTCACTTACAGTTGGATCTGAATCGGTCAACCCGTCCGGGGTCATCTTCCACAGCCAAGATACTCTTACCTTTGCTGCATGAATTTCCAGACCGGGTCACAGTCTCAATGTTCCGTAGTCCGAGTCTTCGAGGGTTTCTTGCAAAGATAGTTCCTCCTCGATTTAATGAGGGTTGGGGCACATGGCACGCGAAGATATACGGTGTCGACGACGAAGTCATCATAAGTGGGTGCGTGACAACCGCCGTATGTGCCGACGGTCTTCTCATATCGCGTCTAGGGCCAACCTGAACAAGTCCTACTTTACAAATCGACAAGACCGTTACATCCACTTCGCGGATCAGCCTAGCCTTGCACAATACTGTTTCGACTTCCTCCAGGCCGTATCTAGCTTTTCCTACCAACTATCTACGAAGCCTGGTGCTGGACCTCACTCTTACCAACACGAGAGCTATTTTCTCGACTGGCCTGACCCACAAACACATCCGCATCAAATACATACGAAAGCACAAGAAGCACTTGCCGCTTTCCAGTCTGTCAGACGCACGATACATGGAATACGGCTCTCAGCCGAAGAGAGTCCAGTGTCAACAAGCAATCATGTTCTGCTCTTCCCTGTCATCCAGGCAGGGCAGTTCAATATCCGTGAGGAAGAGTCGGCGCTCTCGCTACTCTTCCGCAACCTCCATGCCCCTGAAGGGCAAGAAGTAGAACAGCGTTGGCCCTTGGTCGATCTTACCAGTGGCTACTTTGGTCTGTACGAAACGTACCAAAATCTCGTCCTTACAAACAACGTAGCTACAAGGATAGTTGCAGCGAGTCCCAAGGTGTGTGACGCACCACTCCTTACTAAGTGCAGCACTGATCGCAGCATTTCATCAGGCTAATGGTTTCTACGGATCAAAAGGCATTTCGGGACGTATACCAGAGGGCTATACATTGCTTGAGCAACGTTTCATGGCAGCTGTGAGGAAAGCGGGTCGTTTGTGGAAACAGGGAACGGGAGTTGAGCTCACAGAATGGACAAAAGATGACTGGACATATCATGCTAAAGGTGCCCATGTCCATGGTACACTCTGAGATGCTGCTCTAACTCATTTCGTTCCTAGGAATCTGGGTGTCACCCTCTGCTTCCTCCCCTCCTGTCCTCACGCTGTTTGGTTCGACCAACCTCAACTCTCGTTCGGCTCACATTGATACCGAGCTGTCCTTTGTCATGGTTATACCTTCTGGGAGTTCCGATACGGAGAGTGTTAAGAAACAGCTGAAGGCTGAGATAGATGGTTTGAGAGTGCACGCTACGGAATGGAAAGGTGGACAGAGGAATGTCAGGTTTTGGACGAAAGTGATTGTTAGAATAGTCAAAGGAATGCTGTAGACGCGTTATGTGATCATATGTTTGCTCCCACGGCCGTTCACTCCTGCAACCATGTCAGTGCTCGCGCCAATAATCTGCGACAACGGCACAGGCTACTCCAAAGTCGGGTGCGTTCTCTTGTAGTCACTTAAGCCACTAACTGACTCGTTTCTAGTTTCGCTGGCAATTCTGATCCCTCCTTGTCCGTCACTACTCTTCAATTACAACAAGTAGCTCACTTATCTGCACAGTGTATTTCCTACAGCTATCGCAACTCGCGATGTGCCCGGACAGACTGCGCGTGGACCAGCGATCCCCTCCAAACCAGGCCATCTCGCGTCCAAGCGTGGCACTGAGGACCTGGATTTCTTCATCGGCGATGAAGCACTCGCAAACGCTAAAACCCCTGGATATGGTGTTTATTATCCCATTCGACACGGCATGATCGACAACTGGGATTACATGGAGAGATATTGGGAACAGACGATCTTCAAATATCTCAGAGCTGAGCCAGAGGATCACTATTTCCTCCTCGTATGTATATCTATTCTCAGTCCGGTCACAAGTCCTAACAGGGTACACCGCAGACTGAACCTCCACTCAACCCGCCCGAAAACCGCGAACAAACCGCCGAGATCTTCTTTGAATCCTTCAACATCAAGGGCCTCTACATCGCCGTGCAAGCTGTCCTCGCCCTCGCCGCATCCTGGTCATCTAACCGCGTCACAGACCGCACACTCACTGGCACCGTCATTGACTCTGGCGACGGTGTCACACACGTCATCCCCTGTGCGGAAGGTTACGTGATTGGAAGCGCCATCAAGCATATCCCCATCGCGGGCCGCGATATCTCGCAGTTCGTCTTGAATTTCATGCGTGAGAGAGGCGAAATGGCGAACGTTCCTCCCGAGGACCAGCTTCGCGTGGCAGGGAAAGTAAAGGAAAATTACAGTTACGTGTGTCAAGATATCGTGAGGGAGTTTAGGAAGTATGACGAGGATCCAATGAAATATTTCGAGAGATACGAGGGCGAGCACTCGGTTACGGGTAGGGTAAGTGTTAGTTGTGTGCTTGTTCGACTTGTGAAATTGATCGTGCTAAAGAAATACACCATCGACGTGGGCTACGAACGGTTCCTTGCACCGGAGATCTTCTTCAATCCCGAAATATATTCATCCGACTTCCTTACACCCCTTCCTATAATCGTTGACGATGTCATCCAATCGTCGCCCATCGATGTTCGTCGTGGCCTTTATAAGGTCCGTTAGAGACTATTTTGTTTTCTTCTATTCAACCTGACCTGTCAAAAAGAACATTGTCCTGTCAGGAGGCTCGACTATGTTCCAGCACTTCGGCAATCGCCTGAAGCGTGACCTAAAGCAACTGGTCGACCGCAGACTTGATGCCAGTGTACTTGCGAGCGGGGGCGCGCACAAGGTTTGTCTCTTTCTTCTCTTCAAACTTGTATGACCTAGACGCTCCTCCAGTCCTCAGGTGTCGATGTCGATGTCATTTCGCACAAACGTCAAAGGTCCGTTACCATCGTTCTTTTGCTAAAACTAGCTAACATAATCTACAGATACGCAGTCTGGTACGGCGGATCACTGCTTGCGTCTCTGGTAGGCTCTGCCCTGAATTATTCGAGATGTGCAACTCAGTCGTTGTTTCAGCCTGAATTTTATACATCGTGTCACACCAAGGCACAATACGACGAAATTGGACCAAGCATCTGTCGGCGCTACCAGATCTTTGGAAGTGCGACGTAGAGATATATGTGCATGTGTAAGAATTTGTACTAATGAGGAAATCGCAAGCTTCATACCATTTCTCTCCCATCGTACTCTGTATCTGAGACAGCAGCTTTGGGCATCCTGAGACAATCTTCTAGCTAGATGATCAAGGATGGATCATGCATTCAGTGCGAGTTTACATGGTCAACACTATCATTCCACCCTAACATTGGTATACAATTGACTGCGTCCACATAGCTCAAGAGCTCAAGGATCTAATTGTATTGCCGCGATCTTTCCTAACTTTACCTTCGGACACCTCCCCCAGTCTTTCAAATCACCCCTAGAGAGCTCAAGCGTCAAGCTGCAGCGGTTGCCTCCGTATTTTTTCGTTCTTGGGTAAATGAAAAACTACTGTGCGACAAAACATATTTTCAATTGGTCAAGTGCTCAAGGTACTTACAATTGGACTCAGCCTGTGTGGTGACTTGATTTGAAGAGAAGAGATGGAATTTATATCTGGTTACAGGAAAGGAGTCTTTTTGGATTATTGGACCTGCCAAAAGATCTACTAGTATACAGATAACTGTTCTCAAGGAGCCTATACTCTTTTTCGAACTCTCGCGTTGTTCTCGCCCCAGCTTCTCCCGAGACGGCTCGCCCGACCACACGAATCTCCCCAAACATCTCTCCCTCCCAAACAAATTTCCCTCCCAGACTGCCCTCCCTCTCAGACTCTTCCGCGGAATGAGGACTGCGGGAGAAGCTGGGCAGAGAGCAACGAGAGAGGCCGAAGAAGAGTATAACGCCTATGAGGCATTAATTTTCTTGGTATGACATGGTCTACATGTCTTCTTGTCATGGCCCAAATATTTCTCTTACTTTGAATCCCGTGATGGCCGCAATTACCAAGGTTACGCCGATGAAAGACATATTCTCCCAAGTCGAGGTTGAGACTCTGAGGAGAAAGAACAATTTGAAAACCAAGATTGAAGGGTGCCCAGAACAAGATAAATTGTCATTTCATCGCGGAAAACCTGGATTGAGACCGGGAATCAAAATAAAACGACAGAGGTTACAAGGAGCGCCCCCTTTAAGTTTAACGACTGATAATATTCCACAGTAAGAATTCGTGCTCAGCGAGTGGAAGAATTAAGACATACGGCGACTTGTGTTTCGATATTCTCCACTGTCTTCTGTATATCTTTTGATCTTTTGTCATGAACATCCTGCATACTCGACGTTCGCAGAGTAGCAACCATCTGACATGTCTGTTAAATGGACTGTGTCACACAGGGATCCCGACAATTACATACAACAATATCCTTCCATGCTTCGTCAAGTCGCTGTCTGAGAGCATTGACAGAGACTTCATGACGATTTAGGTGAGCGAACCGCTTCAACAAACTCTGTTGTTGAATAACATTGAGGTACGCCTCAATGTCCTCTAAGAGGCTTTGATATATGAATAACAGGATAAAGGAATTGATTGGGTTGCCTACTTGTCAAATTTGGCTATACTATCCTGGATTTCAGGCGACATTGCTGAAGGATCTTTTACAGATTCTGCAATGAGCTTGAGGATATCGCAGGAGCGCCCGGCAAGATCCTGAGCATCTCGGCGACAACTCTTGATGCGCTTAAGATCCATAAAGTTAGAACGACATGTATGCATAGATAAAGCCTGGGGAAGCACCTCTGCAATCTCCCAAATTGCGAGGACGCTGTTACAAGCAGTCTTGAGAAGCGGAAAGGGATCGGCAGATTGGCTAAGGGCAACCAAGGTAGTCTTCATGGCGTCCGATGTACATTCAGAAGAGATCCCAGCCCGACGCTTGGAACGCTTGAGAGCTTTCTTCAGAGACAAATCTGGCGGCCAAGGAGGGACTTTCTTTAAGCCAACAAACAGTGATCTGAGACGTTTTTTCGACGTGGACATGATTGCCTATACGCCTGTACATCGTGGCCCTCTGTATTTATACAGCATGAACGCGTGAGACAAAGGTACGAAGGAAGGGACAGCAAACACAGCAACACGCTTCAGCCATAAGTACTTATCTAATAGAGGAAATCCGTGATCGGACTCTTCCTGATGCTCTGATCCCTCCGCCCCTTTATTATTATCAGTTTATTCTTACTTAAACCACGACACTCGCATAGTAGGACAGTCTTCACAACCCATGACTCACATCTGTTCATCTGTGAGGTCTGCCCAAAGCCGGCAGATCACCTTACGCCTAACAACGCAATGCAGACCCAAAGCATCGGAGAAGCCCACAGCCTGGACAGGAACTACATTTATTTAAGTTCAATCAAGAAACGAGGACATTCTCCCAGTTCTATAAACTAAGAATACTTTCTTTCCCATCGCCTTCACGATGCCAGGCGGCGACGCTTAGATTCCAACTCTGCGATACGTGCCGATGATCATGACTCAGAGCCAGGCTCTACGCATTTTTGAAGCCTTGTCACAATGCGACCCGCTTTGTGATTATTCGAGCATCTGGTGATCTCGGGACAGCCACTCGTAAGAAGAAGTGCGCGTGAACCTTGACATCAAAGAGACTACTTCACAGCGTCTTGAAATAAGAACGAATCGGGTTCCTCAAAACTTTGTGCAGAATTCTGACAATCCTGACAAGGTGCTGTGTCTACTTGGTACAGGAACTTCTCGCTCTCCGCAGCAGCTACTTGTTATAGAGACTTCTTGCTCTCCACAGCAGTTCTGAGCTACAGCCTCGCATCAGATATCTATGAGAAGAACGACAAACTTACTGTATCCACGAATTTTCCCACTGCCCCCACTGATCAGTGAGTTCTTCAGTAAGCTCCGCCAACTCTCTTTTCCGCCGCACATCATTCTCCTTTGCAGACGTGTGTGATTTCTCTCGGCCAATCTGTGGATGCTTTCTCCCTCCTCAAGAGTGTTTTCGAAGGTGTCCTTGAAATCTGGCTCATAGCACAGGTGGGTACATATTGATTATGAGACCACAGACCTTCCATAAAGGCATCGAATTTAGCGCATTAGATCCTCGCGCCCCGACGCGCCGGGACTTGCAGAGCGTTGCTATCAACGACTCTGTTCGCGATCTCGTTGTAGTTCTGCACGAAATGCAGGAGAAAATTAAAAAGTTCAACGAGTGAGTGAGTACGTCCACTGACACGCCCCTCCACAACGTTTACATGCTGCATCCAGCCTCGTGTAGACATTGGACTCGATACATAATCAAAAATATGATCCCAACTTTCACAGCCTCGATAATAGCGAGAAAGATTTTTCCACGTTCATTCGCAGGCTGGGGAAAGCTTATCGGGACATTGTTGTATGTGTCTTGCGATGTTTTATTCCAATCAGACTTACCTGTATCAGACGGCTGCGACCGCAAATGCATATAAGATTCACAGATATTAACGCCAGGCTCGAATCACAGTGATTGGCAACTATGATATTGAACTGGATTCAAGTTATATTTATTTTATCTGGTTTATGTACTCCCAGGAGTCTTACGCGTTGGCTGCTACGCCACGTGCATTCGAGATATTAATTCCAGGCTCGCATCACGGTTTTTGGCAACTGTGGTATCCAGCTGGATTCAAGCTATGCCTCTTTTATTTTATTTGTGTGGTTCTTGGAGCAAATCAAGGGAAATTATTTGATTGGTCTACCGTGGCGTATCTTGAGTGATATGTCCATAGCCTAGGTATCAAGCGTAGGTGGTGTCACCATAGTAAATAGTAAATGAAGCTTGCATGTCCTGTTGGGTAATATTGATACCGGAGGATTGGTTGACAATGAAGGAGGTACAGGCGCATTGAAATCTGTCATTCCCTGACTTGGTCGTGTCAATACTGGGTCATCTGTGAGATAATCGGGGGATGGGAGGTCAGACGCTGCTCAGGTCCATGAAGCAACGTAATTACATTCGAGATAGTAGAAAGTTGGATTACAATAAAGTATTTAATGAAATGCTTATGATTTAGCAAGAGAATAAGGGACACGAAAGTATATGGGTGTGGCGCGCTCAGGCAGATAGCATGGAATAACATAACATGGCAGATAACATGGTAGATAAC
>JABAJZ010000122.1:3972-23819 GCA_018857265.1 Termitomyces sp. T32_za158 | reverse complement strand
AATTTCTGACACATTTTTCTCAAGAAACATTTGAAATATTGTATCAGAAACTTTTAGGAAATATTTAAAATATTTTTTTAATGTTTCTTGCATAAAATGATCAAATTTTCCGGTATTTATCTGGAGAAATAATGATAAAAAAAATTTAAATGTTCCCGATCATTTTCTTGAGAAACACGTTAAATTTTTCAGCACGTGTTTCTAAAAAAACCTTTGTTATGTTCATATATTGTATCTAAAGAAAAACTCTAAGTTCTACTTGAGAAACACGCGGCAGGATATTTTAAGATATTTCTTAAGAAACACGCGATAAAAAATCGTAACAATTTTCTACAGAAACAATGTACAGAAACACATGTCACGTCGCTCAGCGCGTGACCGTCAATTCGCTCATCAAGCTGAGCGACACGCCAAGCGATGCGACACGTGTTTCTGTACATTGTTTCTGTAGAAAATCATTACAATTTTTTATTGCGTGTTTCTGAAGAAATATTTTAAAATTTCATGCCACGTGTTTCTCAAGTAGAATCAAGGATTTTTCTTTAGATACATGACACAAACATGACAAAGATTTTTTGAGAAACACATGCCCGAACATATAACGTGTTTCTCTATAAAATAATCAAGAACATTTTAATTATTTTTACTATAATTTCTGAAGATAAATAATGGAAAAATTTATCATTTTATGCAAGAAACATTAAGAAAATATTTTAAATATTTCCTAAAATTTTCTGGTACACTATTTCAAATGTTTCTTGAGAAAAATGTGTCAGAAATTGAAAAACATATTTCTGACACATTTTTCTCGAGAAACACGCTACGTTTCCTGAAGTGCCCTCTACTCAGATACTTTACCACATGCACCGCCGAATCGTCTTCTTTAGTTACGTACCTTATCGACCTCTCTTTGCTTTCTCGTTTATTAGTTTGTAGTCCATAAAAGCCCATTTCGAGGCATCGGAGGAATCAACAAGTGCGGTGGACTAGCCGCAGGACTCCGGGAGGCGTAGAGACAATTGGAGAGTCATTTGTTATTGCAGCAATTCATTAGCAATCACCACTGGAGGTGAGATTTGCCTGGAATACCGAACATAGCAGTACCGTGCCCGCAAAGCACCCTGTCCTTGACTGAAGCAGAAGGCATGTCAAGGATCAGAAAGCATTTGGTGGCGCTCGTTATCCCCACCTAAAAGAGGTAAGATGAAAGGGTAACGTCATTATGATTAGTCTATCTCAAATCTCACACTAATCTCCATCGTTTTTTGCTTCGACTTCCCACAAGCTGCAGGACAACCCTTGCTTCTCTCTTACCCATGTCCACAGTAACAGATTCTTCCGTGTTCCGAGACATCTTCTCCTCGTCCGCGTCATCAGTCATCTGGTCAGACAAGACTCGCACGTCTTACTACCTCAGATTTGAGTCTGCTCTTGCCACGGCCCAAGCACGTTTCGGGATCATTCCACGCAAGTCAGCTAGCGCAATTGCGCAAAAATGCGACGTTGACTTGATTGACATGGAGGAACTGAAAAAGGAAACCCGTAAAATCGGATATCCCGTTTTGCCAGTCGTCAAGCAGCTTGTTCGGTTAGTGAATGAAGTTGAACCTGGTTTGGGAGAGTGGGCTCATTGGGGAGCCACCACGCAGGTACGTATTGTACATATGATGAAGAAGTGGCCACAACAGATTACAGGATGTTACAGACACTGCGACAGTCCTCCAATTGCGCGACACGTGTGATCTGGTCGCCAAGTCATTAGAGAATATCACTTGCGTTCTTCGAAAACTCGCGCGTGCACATGCGTCTACTCCTATGGCAGCCAGATCTAATCTGCAGCAGGCTGTGCCCATTTCCTTCGGTTTTAAACTGGCGCGGTTACTTGCCACTTTTGAACGCCACGAAACTAGACTTTCAGAAATTCTTCCGCGCCTGCTAGTTGTAGAATTTGGAGGAGCGGCTGGGACCCTCGCAACAATCTCAGATACAGGTGTTGCATTGCAAGTTCAGGAGGAACTAGCCAAAGAACTTGGGTTGAATGTTCCAGAAATTGCATGGCATACAGAACGGGATCGAATCACGGAAGTCGGTTCCTTCTTCGCGATGGTAACTGGAACGTGTGCCAAATTTGCGTTCGATGTAAAATTGCTCATGCAGACAGAAGTCGGAGAAGTTTTTGAACCATATTATCCTCATCGTGGATCGAGTAGCACCATGCCCCAGAAAAGGAATCCAATATCGAGCGTATATATCACAGCAATGAGCAGTACAGTGAAGCAATTGAGTGCTGCCCTATTCGACGCAATGGTCGAGGACCATGAACGAAGTACTGGACCTTGGGAAATTGAGTGGATCGTGCTGCCCCAGATATGCACAATGACCCACGCGATCTTGACGCATACACAAGAGATCTTAACCGGACTTGAGATTCACCCTGAGGCAATGAAGAAAAATTTGAAAAAAACTCAGGGAGCAGTTACAAGCGAAGCGGTGATGATGCAGCTGGGGAAATTGATTGGTAGGCAGGTCGCTCATGATCTCATCTACGACCTCTGTCGTAAGGCAGCGCAAGAGGATAGGCCATTGGTGGATCTGCTCTCCGAGAATGAGCTTGTCCTGAACTCTGGCGTAACAAGGAATGAATTGGAATCGTGGTGCGATCCCGCTAATTACATGGGACTAAGTAAGGAAATGACCATTCGAGTAACAAACCCCGACAATTAGTTGTACAACTTGTACTATCAGATGACACATGGAAGGAGCAGCCCAGGGCGAATGAAGAAGTTTCAATCACGCGAATGGCAGAATCAAGGAGTTTGAATGGGGTATAATATCCATATCCATTTGACCTGGAATGCATAAAACAAGCTTCCTTCCTGCGTGGGGCTAAAATCCACGATGCTTGGATTGCACATAGGAATTGATTGTCCAGGTCGTGGATGAAAAAAGATAAGTCTATGATTGTCGATTGTCAACAGGCTGTAGAATGCTTGGCCATAGATCAGACTCGTTTCTTGAAACCTTACTAGGACAAACATATAAAGCCCCTTTCTACTATTATCCGCAAAATATAATTTCGGGAGTTCGATGGGTGCAATGCGTACTAACTTCCTCTACGAATCAAGATCGCCGGATGTCTATCATATTTCCTGGCTGACCACTCGAGATTTCCGGCTCTCGATCAATTGAGGCATCAACGTTGCATCAACACCGAACCGACTGCCTAAATGGAACACCCTTACGCGACGACCAGTCAGATCATCAAATTTCAAACCTCGTTACTTGCCACCCTTTATGCAGAGTGGACTAGGCTCTGATAACTGCCAATCATTTCCATAGTGGGGAACGAACCGCTACAATATAGAAGATTATAGAACTCCGTGTTCCTTGGGCTTTGACCTACTTGCTTTCCTGGGAAGAGGGACTTTACTGTTTTCGGAGCTGCTTCTTGGAGGAGACAGTTGACACGGTGGCGGCCAAGTCCGATGATTGTGGCGAACTCCAGGGACAATTGTCAAGGGTGCGAAAGCCATTCACCCACCACGACCGACGTCGAAAATTTTGGTTCCTTTAAAGTGACCACATGACTCCGTAGCGTCAATGCACAAGAAATTCACGTAACGGTTGACTGGCATTGCATCCAAATCTTCGCCTTGGTCTAGCTAGTGCGCCTCTCATAGCGAATCTCCTGCGATAATGGCGACCTTCAGTGACAGCACACAGGATCGGTGTTATCATTGAGTTAGGCTAATATCTATTCTAGCACACACATGGAAGGTATTCATACAACCATGAGCAGCTTTCGTTCTCACGATCACCATCCTCAACGCAGCAAGTTTTGAGGATCCATGGCTCTTGTATCAGCCGTCGTATATGTACGTTAATCGCGCGCCGAGCAACGTGTTTTCACCATGTTTCGGAGCAAAACAATCGGTCACGCCTTGCTACACTTTGAATCCGGCATTTCCGCAATTCCTCCACCGAAATTCGTGTGTGGATGTCCTGAAGGACACATTTGACCTTTGAGGTGTGGTGATATTCTTGGGACATGCGACCCTTTTTTTATCCGTGATTCCGAGTCGCATGCCATCATACCACCGCTCAATCTACCTCAAGCACAGCGTTTCATGGAGGAACAATTTGAGCCTTCTGGCCCAAATGAAAGGTACATGATTGAGTCTGAGAAACGACTGCCAAAAACTTGGACCTCACGAAATATTCAGAAACATGGCTTCGCCTTTTGCCAGCTTGTGAATGCTTTTGTCCGTAAACCCATGTAATTTTCCAGCATACGGCTAGGCTAGACCATGAAAGACCGCCAGATTAGATCTGCGGCTCCTTGGGGGTCGAGGAAAGCTTTGGGTTACTCATGGCCGCATATCCACTCGTGTTGATCTCTCGCGCAGTCTCAGTCCGTCCCACTAGCGTTAAGACCCTTACTTTATCTCGGCTATGTACCCGATGATGCCGTCCGAATTCTGGAAAAGCTTCAATAATTCGCTCATCGTCCTTGCGAATCCGGCTTCATTGACTTTTGTGAGGCCAAAGGCCACATGCTTTGAGAAGACAGGTCATTCATCAGATATTTAGAGTGGTGGTGTGAGCCGCAAGGGGACGGGTAAAGTGAATATTTCTTAAGACAAGTTCTTCACTCATTCTGACCAAAACCTCAACTGTTTGAGAAGAGAGTGCCAGAAAGATATCCCTCTAATCGCATAGGGCATAACCAGCGGAATAGATTTTGCCTCGGGTTAAAGATTCCTGATGCGGAGTCGGTAGCCCCGGGAGATCGCGAATCGCATGACACGCTCATCGCCTCCTCGCTGGTCCCACTTCTCAAGAGGGTTCGACGGTCGTGTTCTTAACATATTGGTCGTTGAAACCTCAGAGATCAATAGGAAAATAACTTCATCAGCGCTCAGAGTTGAACAAGCAAAAGCCTGCAATATTTTCTCAACATTATCTGATAACATTGATTTGTGCGATCTTTCGCCTCAGATCTAAATACATACATGAAAGAATCAGGGAGATGTTCTCCGTATCATATTCTGTCGACATCGTGATGACCCGAGAGTAGATCAACACAACGAAAACAGACCGCATGGGTATACACATATCACCTCGATGAGGCCCTGTTTAACTGAAAGTAAAAAAACCCAGACACGTGAAACATACATCGTGTGGGGTGGTGGGCGCAGCCGGGAACTCTCCGTGCTATTGGTGTTTATATTAAGGAGGTTATGACCAGCCATCGGGATTTCTCTTCCGAAGTGGAAGCGGGAGCCAAGGTTTCTGGGCCTTTCGATTGGTCTGACTGGATGAAAGGCCGACTTTCCGGATTTTAGACAGCCTAGGGAGGTATGTCAGTTATAAGTCCTATTAATATTTCAAAAGATGCAAGAAGATCTTACTTTCTTAATCCCATCAACGCTACAATCAGAGCTAGCACAGCAGACCCCCCAGACATGACATAGAATGCGTAAGCATGATCCTCAAAATGGCTTGTCAACTTTAAAAAAAAGTTCAGCGGCGTCGCATGGAAATGGAATTCGGTTTACATTCATTCCGAAAAGTCCCCCAATCAATGCACCTGTACCCACACCCATCGTGACGATGGAAACCTAGACAAACTCGGTCGAATGTCTCAAAAGACACGGTTCTGCCATACCTGTAAGTCAAGCGCAAGCAGAGCATTACGATTAGAATCTAGTATTAGTTCCACGATTTCTTGAGTGGATTGTACATTGCTCTGTGCCATTGTAAGTAGGACCTTGCCAAAGCATGAAAGACGTACTTGAATATTTTCCGCTTCATTTACTACTTCCTCCACTTGTTTTGTGAAGGATTCTAACAATACCTCTAGTTCCTCGTGATCTTGTAATTCACGTACAACTCCCTTTTTCTTGTCAGTCAGGTACATGGCATTCATATCGTCGTCTAAACGGTCATTCGTGAGATTTATCTATGATAAATTACTTCCAATGAGTAAAATACCTTGGCGTAAAACTTCCTCTAAAGCCTCTTCAACCTGTCAGTTGATTAGCTTGTTTTCTCTGGGCCTATGAAACAAGTGGACATACCAAACTAGCTCTGTTCTGAAAACTTGTCAGTTTTCTAGAGTAGTGGAGCAAGCGCTTGAATCGGTCGTGATCGATATTATCATCTAGTTCTGCCAGCAGACCGCCGACTAGGTTGCGGATGAAGACCATCTCGGCCTCGAGAGCACTTAGGACAGATAGGAGAATGGATTCTAGAGCTCTGAGAATTTAATTAACGTTATGTATAAATAAAACCCGAAGATGAGTTACCTAAATTCATATGGAGACGCAGAACCTTTAGACTTCAGGTTGTGCTGTTTTTGGCGTGGTAAATGAGATCAGACAGGGGAAACGTTGAGTGCTAACCTCCAAATGGTAGAGGAATACAGAATGAAGTCGTGAATCAGCGGAGCCATAGGTATCAAAAAGAATGACAGCATCAGACTTGACAAGAGCTCGAATATGGAGAATGTTGATCTAGAGCTGGATAAGTCAGTCATTAGTATTTTGTATGGCTAAGAGACGCACCAGTATAGCTTCCCTTCGTACAAGTATAGTTGGAACAAGATTTGGGACCCGGGAGTCGATTTTGCGCAGATCACGAGGCTTGATGATCCTGTTAGCCAGGGTCAAGACGGAGGAGTGATCGATGTTCCTTACGTTCAGACCGTGTTCAGAGCTGAGATCAGCTTTTTTGAATTGACCTGATATTGTCTTGACATTTCCTGGGGAAAGAAGTTCGTATCAGAAAACTACCCTGAACGAGGTCAAACTGACCCTCGGCATCCAAAATGGTGCCTATAAGGATTTGAGCTCCAAAGAAGGATATTCAGACCGAATCACTCACAGCGCAGCATGAGGTCCGTTGGCTGACGGCCTTTCATGACCTTCTCAAGTATTGCAGCCTTGGTTTGATCATCTTGCAGCTGGTCAATAGGCTGTTGCTCTTCAGGGCGTTTCTTCGGAGTCCAAGAAATGGCCCGGTACACAAATTGGCTCGCCCGTGATCTATTCCTTGTTCCTAACGAGAGACATGTGGCCTTGGGCCGGGAGAGCATCGTGTAACATCGTTGACCTATATTACAGTGCAGATTCGGGGCAGCAACTCTGCGAAATTCTCGCATTACATGACTGGAAGCTCTAGCACAGAACCCTGTATGCATGCGCAAGATAGAAGCCCTTGAGAAGCGCGCTGACGAGAAGCGCAGCGCTCGGAAATTTCAGCAGTCTGATCTCACATGACCGTAACGTGTCACGCTGTTACGGCAACATGACCTTGCCTCCCTCCGCATCAGAAAAAACATGTCCATATTCGATCCTGAGTGTGTGCCTTCATTTTAGCGTTTCACTACTGGGCTTACCAGGGCTTATCCCATACACGGCTATGTGATCCGCTACCCCACCTCTTACCCTCCTCTGTCGACTGAATGTGCATCTGCGATTTATTCATCGCCCCTGACTTCCAAAGTTCACACATGCTCACGAGGTTTCCCCTGTCGGACCTGGAACGTTGCCACAAAAACGCTCGTACTTTTCGTTGATCGGACATGCCCGTTTCTGGCTACCAGATGAATGTCAAGATCTGACATCTGCTTTGATTCTTCTTTCTGGACTACACTCGTCACAGATATTTATTACATATCGAGCACCTGCCGGGTCCTTTCCACTGCCTCTCCTCACTTATAACATGCCCTAGACTTGTTATCTCTTCTTCTTGCCACCATGTCCGAAACTCGAAGACTCCTCGAAGCCGCCGCTGCTCTGTCCTATCTTCTTTATAAGGGCGGCGTCCCTCATGCTTTCTATGGGAATGTCCTGACTGCAGTTCTATCCAATGCTCCTCAGGCTTACGCAAGTCATCCTTGGTTTGCGCAGAGTTCATGTCCTTACACCTGATCCCTAGGAGATCTTCTGTATAGTCGAGTATGGCCATACGCACCCGTTCCGGCGGGTTCGTGATGCACTTGCAAACAACGCTGACTTCACAACGACAAATTCACCATGGACAAACAGGTTAGCGTGTGCCCAGTTTACCCGGCCCTCTAACCTTATACATTGCCTAGACTTCACACGACATACCGTCGCCTAATTCCGCCTATCGATGTAAGCTGTTTTTCACGACCTCTAACTTTCTGTGACATCCCTGGCTTTGGCTTGCTATTAGATTGAGATACTGGCTGCTGGAGAGTCTGGACCTCGCCATCTGGACAACATGACTGTGATGAAGCTTGAAGGTGTACCTTTCCTTACGATTTCAGAGTTCGTTCGGGCAAAGCTGAAGACATGGATCATGTACGTATTGCTTGTGCGTTACTATGTTGGATCTCAATTTTGCTTCCTAGTCGCGGTTCGGAAGGTGACGCTCAAGATATTACTTACGTGATTTCTCGCTATTGGAACAGGGTGGATATCAATCGAATACCTGAACAAGACATGGGTGTATTTGTCTCTCGCAACTCGGCTGTGGCACCTGCGTGGTCAGCGATTAGGAGAAAATACGGGATGAACTAACGCGATGTGGATAGGAAACCCCGAGGATTCACAATTGGAGATCTTGGACCATTTGGGGGTCAATATGTTATCTTTTGCGAAGACTGATGGATGGATTCAAAATATGCCAAGTCAGGTCGACGGTATTGTGCACTTTTGTGTGCTTCTGCACTTTTACCCAAGGTGTGCACATGTAACATACTAAATATAAACCTTTTCAATATTTTCATAGTTTCATACCACATATCAGCGCCTAATGACCTTGAACTTGGGATCTTCATTTGTTTCAATGATATCCTTATCGACTACCAAGAATGGAATGTCCATCAACTTCTTGAGGCGGTGATTAGATTACATTGGCTTCGTGTGCTTTACGCGGCACAAAGTTTCTCCATCCTCAGATAACGATCATTAGAGAGAAGATGTTATTCACGCTATCTGCTGCCCTTCATGTTTCAGAATTTCTGCTAGCGAAGACAATATCTTATTCCGGAAGAGGCTTCTCCGGCCAAGCCACGCTGTTCTCATCATGTTATCAGCAAAAAAACTTCTCCTACCAGGTGATGATTGGTATGTGATATCAAACAATGGATCCGCTATAAATAATCATATCTGTCTATCTATTCTTACTGCAGTCGACCGCCATGTCAGGACAGCAGTGCTCTGGGATTAGTACTGATACATTCATCACGATAACAACTGTTGGCCGCGACGGCAACTTATCGCGAACAAACTTCGAGTGGTACGTCGCCACGTGCACGATAAATATCTAGAAAAAATAGCCCGAGCGCTCGCAGGCTGTCAAAACAGCGCTGGGGAGTTCCGATTGAGCCTTTCGCATGACATGTATCTTTTAGGATGATTTGCGCAGGAATCAACTCTCTAAACATGACAGCATGATGAAGTACTCCAAGCATCGCACCTAAGAAAACCTGGGAGATTGCGAGGTATATTTGCTAGACGGTACTCCTCACTCATGTGAGATGAAGTGAGAAGAGTGGAGTTTGGGCTCAAATCGAGTAAAGCCTATGTCATAACGGCCCGGTAGATGACCGACAACATTTATTCCAGGGGTCAAAATAAAAGATATCAGGCGAGTCGTTGGGTGTACGATTACACCATGCCGAGAATAGTACTCTGGCTTCCTGATGAATCGGAGCTTGGAGCTTGAAACACGCAGCTCGGGCAGAATGCTGTGGACAGACTTCGGCCGAGCATACAGGAACTAGGTCTGATATATCCTGGTTTCCAGGAGTCTACAACAATCCCGAGAGAGTATGGTATCAAACAGGATTGATAGCAACAAAAAAAGTTTTCTGAGGCAATGAACTGTTCGTCGAACCTGCAAGAAGAATCAAATCAATAACTGGGGATCTTGAGGGCTGACTGATAACCAGGATGGGAAACAAAAGAACAAGGAAAGATGCAACGGTATGCAACGGCAGAACCTACAACTATTCGCGATTGAAAGGTCTCTGACGAGGACTTTCTTAAAGATAGAAGAAGCACACCATTTTACCAACAGAAGCAATATCTCAGGACCTCCCGTAATCAACGAGACTAACTATAGCATGGTCTTTCAAATGAGGAAATTGAGACCACTTACCCGTTGACTCGTATTTTGTGTTAGTTTACTTGTTGCGCCGCGGAAATTTGATAGACACGCCATCATAGGTACAACCTTTTCCAGTCGCTTGAGAAGGTCCTGCTCTGAGCTGCGAGGGCTTCGAGCCTCGAGATGTCTACCAACCTGCCTGCTCGGAAGAGATCCGTACCGATAGGGTTCAATGGACATGCCTTATTTACGGAGACTCCGCGTGTATTTCACTTTTTAGCAAGGACCTGATTGACTTGCTTCAGAGCGTCCGATGAGGATGTTAATATCATTAAGGACAGGGGCATCATGATTCTTGGAGAGCTAAACAAGCGAGAGCATTCGCGGTCCCCATCTGATAGACTTGTGTCAAAGAAGTGATAAGACCACCAGCTGCTATGATGAGAAAAACGGCGAATAGACGAATGAGCGGGACGGAATTTATCAGGGAAAAAGTGGCGCGATACGTCTTGCTGTACAGGGTTCTTTCAAGTCGATACTGGTTGTCAGAAAACTTCTCTTCGATGTCGGCTAAGTTGTTACCCATGATCCCGGCATTGCAGACCAGAATATTGATTCATCAAACGTCTAGATGGTTGGTTCGCTAAACGCTTTGCCAGCGATCGTCTACACGTCGAACTTGAAGCTTGAAGCTTGAAGCTTGAAGGCTTGATTTGTTACGGCCGCCGTCCTTTGCCTTAGGATTTGATTTTCGTATGTCACGTCCTCGGCACGCTTTCCATCGTTGAAATGTCTGGTTCGTAAATAAGCGTGCCGTATACAATTTGCAACATCCTCGGCGAGGCGCGGAAATAGGGTGGCACCCTTGGGGACCTAGTTGGATCTGATCAAGGTGTGATGTAACAGCGGAACAAGGAGCCCTGCTGATTAACACTACAAGTGGGGACACGAAGAAAACCAGACAAGAGGTTCATCACTAGAAGAGAAGGTTTGAATTGAGATTCTTGTGGGCAATAATGCCGACGGTTTTGAAATGAGTAGGGGGGGGGGGCAAATCGGTGAGAATTCTGGATGTCCATTGCGCGAAGCATAAACACATTCGAGATTGCGTCTACCCTCATGGACATCGTCTAGAAACGAGCTTACGCTTCGAGTAGCAAAAGCTACCGCGTGGCAAGTTGAAAATGAAAATAGAAGTGATTCTGCCAGGTGCGATCGTCAACGTGCGACATAGCTTAATCGTAACCCATGGATTCGAAGAACAGCCCGCAAGCATCATCCGACCGAGCACAACTGGAATCAAGGAACAAACAAAATATTGGTCCAATCCAGGATCGAACTGGAGACCTTCTGTGTTCAAGACGCAATCGCCTTTGTAAGACAGAAATCATAACCACTAGACCATTGGACCATGATTTAAATAACAAAGAGTCAATATCCTAGGAGTAAACAAATATGGAGATCAGCGGCATATTTCGGCAATCTTCTTCTCCATCATGTTTTTGATTTTGGTGCCACGGCCATTTGTAACCGCCACGGCGGTGCTCCACGCCCTCGATGTCTTTGACGATGTCTGCGAAGATGCAATGGCTTATCCTGCTGACCTTGGCATGGAGGAGTATCGCTCTGGTTCCTACTGATGATATTTTCGCACGCCAGGACGGCTCACCGAACCTCACTTTCCATGGAATTTCCGATTCGCAGTTCACGTCCTGCGCCCCAGCGACCTTGAACTGGATTTATGTAGGACCCAACAATACCTTCTCTTTCTTTGCGACTCCAACAGACGCGAGCCAGGATATTGCAACGTCGACGAGACCGCTACCAACGTTCTCCGATAGTTCCAATCCTAGCATCCGCAGCCTTCATCGACGTGGCGATTTGGCCATTCCAATCGCATCGTCGATCTCTCCCTATGACCAACAGCTAAACTTGACGTCTCTTCCTGTCCCTCCAGGAATATATTCTCTGCTTGCTATCATGAACCCAACCACCTCTTTATACTTCGCTCGATCTTTGGTCTTTACGGTCCAACAAGGAGCAAACACATCGTGCCTATCATCCCTATCCTCAACCTCTTCGACCTCTGTCTTGTCTTCATCGGCCACGTCGTCTGACTTCGCATCAATCACTCCCAGTGATGTGTCATCAACACCACCCACGGCTGTCCCAGTCGGCGGAGTTTCCAGCACTCCAGTCAACAAGGGCGCCATTGCTGGTGGTATCATTGCAGGCGTCGTTGTGATAATTGCAGCGGTCCTATTTTTCTTCATCGCCATGCGTCGTAGACGGTCACGGGAACATAGCCGTGCTCACGGTGATGCGCATAGCCATCCTCCTGCTAAGAGAAACTTTGACGTTGGCGCCCGTGGTAGTAGAGATAGAGGTGGGCGCTGGGGTGGCCTTGCTTCTGATGACTCACATCTCCCACCGAATGAATCAAAAGTGCGAAGGTCATATGGGAACACGGGGCGTCAATCGAACGGCGCCGGTGTCTCTCAAGATGATATCAATTCCTACCTCTCACGTTCTGGATCTGCCAATGACGGCGGTTATTTTGGATCCCCTTCTGAGGAAAAGTTCTCCAGCTCGCCATCAGAAGAGATGGTACTCTCCGCGCTACCATACCGTGGCCCCGAACCAAAAGTCCATGTACCCAAGAATAACCCACGCTCCTCCTCAACATCTATGACCAATCCATTTGAACACCGTCACTCGCAATCAAATGCGTGGCGTTCGTCGCTAGACTCTTCATCGACCCACGGGCAGTCGACCACTCCGTCGCCCGTCTCCATCACCCGTAAACCCTTACCGGCTGCACAGAACACTCCACCAAAGACCACACGCAAGCCTGTCCCCGCCTATCACGAGACCTCCTCTGTCCCTGCGATGACATCCGCACCAACGTCTCCACCCGTTCCAGCCACCCCACCATTTGCCGATCCCGTGCTTCCCCATCCCGCGCCTGTGTCCACTGGCCACTACTCGACGCGTGCCGAGCGCGAAAGCTTGAAATCCCTCTCTTCAAAGTCAAAGTTGAAACTCCGCAAGGACAAGAGTGATACGAGCTTGACCAACACCAGCCGTGAGGAAATCTCCGCTCAGCATGAACTGGCGCACAAGAACAGCTTTGGGCCTGGCGGATTGGATGGCAAGCAGCTTCATTATTTGATACCGGATATGCCTGTCGGGCATCGATGAATTCTTCGTTCACCCACGTTAATGCGGATTTGGAATTATGTACTGATTTTTCCCCTTGATACCTCCTATCTTGTTCTGGCTTTGATTTCTTGGATCTACATGACTTATGCATTCACCATCTACAGACATATATTTATACCTTGGTTACCCGCCTAAAATCTTGGATCGTTTGCTTTGCGTATTTTAGCGCTATCTATGTACGACTTGAAGCTTGAGACCTCGTGAGCCTTGTATATTTTCTTAATGACAAATGCGTTCAAAGTCGTGAGACTGTTCAAGAGTTGATTGGAATCAAGTGTGGCCGTGTCACTGAATTACCTGGCATTCTCTTGGCTCATGAATTCGAAACGAAACAGTAGACATTGAGGCCGCCACTCGCACACGCCGGCGATCGCGCACTTTGCCAATGTCATCCTGTCGTTGACCATCATTGTGACAATATTGAGAATAATGAAAGATCCTTGTTGAACGCGGGCCATAGTAGTGAACCTCGGCTGCGTAAGAACCTTATGGTAGATCGATCTTATATTCAAGGTATTGACAGTGAAAGTCAGTATTTTTTTTGAAGAGCATAAAGTCAAAGATTTTGCAGAGAATCAGATAGGTATATGAGAATATGATTACACACAAACTATGAAGGTTGATCAAATGTTCGAGATATTATGGCCATGCCCTCTAAAGATAGACCCGACACATTGACCGAATACCTCTGACGTCAAGGATCAGTAAGCATTTACAAGGCAGATGGACGAGTCTCACCGGTCTATTCAGAATTCGGCACCTTGCGAGGAGTAGCAACAAGGGCAGCCATAAGGGCAGCCATTACGTCACTGTCCTTGAATCCCGCGAATTGCAAACTCGTAGCGCCGTTCGACAGCTGATCTCGAAGACGCTCACGGGCAAGGAAAACGGTGACTGTGGTTTCCAGACCTATGACTGCAGCCTCTTGCTGGTTCAAACCTTGCTTTCGGGTACATAACTTCGCATAGAAGGGAAGGAGGTATTTCTGGTCGAGACGGAGATCCTGATAAATGCCAATACGACGAATCAGAGGGATTTCAATTTTAGAAAGTTCCCGTATAGCCAATTCGAGAACTTCGGGAAATTCCCATTCTTGAGCCATTTCGATGATCGTTTTCCAGTCTTGAATCGGCCAATCATAGACCGAATATTGACTGGAGTAAAATGTTAGCATTGTCGTTAATCTGGGGTAAAAAATACAGTACTCGTTATAAAATACGTTCAATAATTTTTCGAATGATGAGGGGGGCACGTCCAGAACAATTGCCGTGGACTCAGTCTCGCCGTTTCTAGGACCTCCGGGAACCCCACACGACTGGAACCACTTTCGAAATACTTTCGACTCGCGGTCAAAAAAGTATTTATGCACTCTAAAGAGCTGTTTCCCAGCCTGATGAATGAGAATATTACATTGTGTATCTCGAGGATGAGGCGATCGGACCATACCAAAAAATATCCGTCACCACCTTGCAAGAAGTACCGATTTCTCTCGAGGTGCTTGAGCGCAGTAGAACTCTCAGAACCCATACTACAAAATAGCGAGGGAAGGAAATGGCTTTCGTCTTGATTGAGTTCAAGCCTTATAAAAAAAAGTCCAAATCGAGGCACGTGTAGTCAAGCCTGTCAATCTATTATCTAGGGACCGCACATGTCAGTGCTGAGCCCCAGAATGCCGTTTGAATGGGCGCCTAATGTCATCTGGAACACACTAAGAACAATCAAAATATGGTAAAAGATGAACTCACGCTGCGAGCGCCGCCTTTCCGATCACAAGGAACTGGTCTTCGCAAGCCATGCACTCTCCAAATGTGGTATTAATCAAAACTCATTGTATAGCTAGCCCAGTGTTTTTACTGCGGATGCGGTGTGCGTGGGATACGCCATATAACACAAGGGCTGTTATTCCTCCTTAGCAAGCGCGTGCATCGCGCGGCTGGCCGGCTTGAACAATTATGCGGGTCATGGGAAGTGAATGATCTTGTGACTATTGGAGACTTACAAAAATCTGATCAACGCTGTGAATTAAGGCGTTAATGCATGAGTTTGGAGTGGAAGAATAACAAGGAAAAGAAGAGAAGAATAGAAACACCGCACGTTTTTGCGAACAAGCTCCAATGAATATTCTCACGAGGCTGCAGGGTTATCATAGTTCTCGTAGCCAGAGCACCAATGTCGTCTTCATCATGGACCGATAATACAAAACAGCCAAAGGAGAGCAGTTGCCTATTACGGTTCCAATGCAAGGAAGGGCGAGATAGAGTTTGAGCGATTGAGACAAAAGTCACCAGCAGGAAGGTCATGTGCGCCATACACAGAACCCATGGCTATCAATCTCGACGTAACTTTAAAAAATTTGTTCGGGAGTCGTGACGTGGACACAGGCATTTCGCTCGCGCCAAAGATAATTCATCCTTTTGCAGGATGAACCCTGGGAAGCGGCACCCCGATTTCTTCAATAAGCTTACAATAAGAGTTGATTTCCATTATCGTGAAAAAGAGCTTCGAGCGCGCGCTTTCCTTTGTGGAACCTTTCTGGAACTCAGTTTTATACATCAGTATGATAAGACAATGCAAATTCTGCAATTACTTCTCCTGACGAGGCTGCCATGGCCAATGTGGACTTGACTTCAGACCGTCAATCATCAGCACTTTAGTCATCACTTTCGCGCTCGTTCGCAGTTTTCCTTCCTTGACACCTTCCCCACCCTGATCAAACGAAGTCCCAAGTCCCCTCGCGACGCCACGCACACTCAGGCGTGTATCCGAAACCTCCGCACCATCCTCCCGTATCCATGTGCCCACCCTTGCTTCCTCTTCCCACCAGGAGGCAGCGCGTTCTCGGAGCTCGGGGATGCGCATGGTGGCGGCTTGCCCATACTTAAGAAGATGTAGAGCAGAAAGTAGGTGCGTCAGGGTTTTATGTGTCTGGACAAGGAGTGGAGAGGTATCGATATTAGATGACGGTGCAGAGCCTGAGATGAAAGGAATCCGAAAACTTGTGATATTGTGCACGGCGAGTGGTAGGAGAAGAAATGAGATGTGGCGTATAGTAAGAGCTACATCATGCCACTAGATATGTATTCATTGATCAGGGGACGATTTCATCCTGACAAAATCAAGTAGAGGACCCACCCATATTGTGAAAGGTTGAGAACTATCTCTTGGTAGAATCTTGATTTCTGCAGTGAAAAGGATGTACATCTCCAGCACGAACATCAGAAAAAGGATGGTGACAGCTATCCTCCGCCGACGGATCGTGATAAGCTGATGGCCCAGTTAGTATGAGATGAGGCATCAAAAGACGTATCATGACGCACCCCGATGAATGCTACCTCGCGTATATATGACATGACTGGGCGAGGTAAGAAGTACAGCGCGAAATCTTGGAATGAATGGCAATACGAGCACGTCACGAGGACATTGTGGCCGAATCTCGGGTACAAAGATCGCGTTTCATAAGAGGCTAGCCGTCTCAACAGCTCATCTAGTTCTGGAGCTATCTCTGGAGTATCAGACTTTTGCAAAAGTAAAGCGCGTATCGCATCTGTTGGGGTATTGAGTGGTACTTGAAGAGCTTTGAATACGTTCGGTGGTGGTCGCAAAAGTAGAGTATGCAGCCCGGATAATGAGTGAACTAGCAGCAAGAGAGAGACTACTGTGTGCCACGACAGAGACGATCTACGCAGAGAGTATACCCATGGAAAAGCAATGATTAACGCAGTGGCGACGAACGCCGTCGTGGCTGACATTCCAGGAGATGTGGCATGCTTTTGTTTGGCCTGTACTTTTTGGCATCACGGCCCTCGCCGCCCGTCGCCTTTGATTATGACAGAGAGCGGCATGTGCATCGATAGCCAGAAGCTATCTGATGCAAAAATTGCTCATAATCGCAGAGAGATGTGGGAATGTTCCTGATGCTCAGTACTCAGTACTCAGGCCTCAGGCCTCAGAAGTTGGCCTAATTCTAAAGAAAAACAGTGACTCAGGATCAACTAAATAAATCTCCGTCGTTATCTTGCCTCGAATTGGACTTTGTGCTGCGAGAAATCGATCAGAATATTGTCTACTGAGTTACTACCGAATAGATGATTTATTATGTACAAAACATACAGTAATATAGGCTGTGATTTACACAGTGAGAATCCCAAAAGGCGTTATGTGAAGGTGTAAGGGCATGTCGGGTCATGGTCATAAACATTCTGAATGCAATAGAACGACGAAAGGATCAAGGACACAAGGACGACGGTTGAGCGCCTTTTGATCCGTTTATAGGGTCGGGACAGCCCTCATCCAGCTGCTCCTTAACAGCAGCATGTCCCTCGGGCGTCAATAATGAATATCCTTTCTCAAGGCTTGATTCGAAGTAGATTGGCGTAAATCTGCATCAAAATGGAATCAAACACGCGTTGAACATGTATCGTGGACGACTCACTGAATCTCTTTCCTCTTTCTCTCTGCCGCCTCCTCCCTCTGTCTCTGCTCGATCGCAATCTTCTCCTTGGTCGCGTCCGAGTACTCCTTCTTTAGCAAATGATCGGTAACCTTTGCCCACATCTTCCGACTCTCACACGGAAGCTGCTTCTCAAGCGGACGCACAGTCTTCGGTAAGACCTGTAATGCAGACAGATCAATAAGGGTCGCGTACTCTTCGTCATGAAGATGTCCGAGCGATGACTTCGAGCCCGAAGGGGTGGAGATGGAGACGCGAGATAGTGTAACGTGGGAGGGCGAAGGCGACGATGCCACAGAAGAGATCCCTCGCGGGTAGGAACCGAGACCGACGCGTCTCCACCGGATACTGCCACGCCACGATCCATCGAAGACCGCCACGACATGCGAATGTGGCACATGTTTGACCTTGGTCCATTCGTGGCATTCTGTTTCGCCCTCGTGTACGATATGGATTACGCCTTCGACGAAGAAGTGGGCTCTACCAAGCCAAGACTGCCAGAATAGCCATAAGATGAGTAATAGGGGTAAGTGAAGTGAGAGACTTGCCTCTTCCTTGTACTCTATGATTGTCCTGAACTTCTGACCAGGTCTACCTCCTTCGCATGTGATAATAGTAGATTCGCCAATGGTAACGTAGAAGCTGCCTCTAAGAATCCCATTGACCGCAGCAATGGGATGGGTTATATGATACCGCTCGCCTTCGCCCGGACCGCCAGTAATGTTCAAAAACAGGCCCTTGTTGAACTCGCCTGGAGCAACGCGCACAGCCGTGCCCGAAACCTTGGCAGATATCTGATCGATACCAACGAGCTCAAGGTGACGATCAGGGCAGGATGCATAGAAAGCCGAAACCGGAGGATGGTGGGAGACCTGCTCACACAAGAACACCACACGCAGAGGCGATGGTTCCTCGCCGTTTGCCAGATTGAGAGACGACATTTGTGCATTCACTTCGTCAATTCCAGTAAGCGGCTGCGGCGATGTAGCTGCGGTGGAGGGGCTATTTCCAGCCTTCGATCTGAAGCTGAGACTGCTAAAAGTGCTTTTTGAGCTCTTGGCACTCTTGAGGCTAGATGTTTCATGGACTTGCGCGTTACCGGGTTTAAGAGAAGTGGAGAGGAGGGGAGAAAGTTGCGGAGTCGACTCGTTGGAATTGGCGGGAGGAATGACATCCCAGTGCGAGCGGAAGTGCTCACCGAGGACAGAGTTATACGGCTTGCAGACCTTTCCGTGCTTCAAGGCTTGTGAGAGATAGATTAGGAATTTCATGAATAACAGACATACCACAAATTTGAGATCTTTCGTAAAGGTGAATTTCAAAACGGCCAGCATTCGTTCAAAAGGGTCATCAGAGTCATTAATGCTGGGGAAATATTGAGACAGCCCGTCATGGATAGGAAAGTGAAGTCACGCAACGCAGCAAACATGTCTGGCCTGTCTAAATAATGCCAGTACTCTAAATTAGGCATTGGTTCCAAGAGGGATGCTGGAAGCGAGAGACGCCTGAAACTGTATGAGCATTCTTAATGATACATGGCACGGAATATTTATACATTGCTGCGATATCCTTCACGCCAAAGCATTTCTTCACCAATTGGATGATCATCTTGAGCTTCCCTCCTTCGCCAGTGTCCCCTGAATCAGGGACAGAAATCGCTGGCCCCGGAGCGTCCTCATCATTAACTGTGAGATGCGTGACTTCGTTGATGGCCATTCTAGAGTGGTCGTATACTGGCAAAAGGGGTTGTTGCCGTGAGATAGATGAAAGAGAGACAAGTGTTTATATCAAAGGATGCAGACGAGAACAGGACGAATAAAGCTCCGATGTTCCGAATCGACATCTAGTCGATGTTTGTTGCCCACATGACCTTACGTAAAGCACTATTTTCAGTAAGCCGTCAATTCTCTCTGTCAGTTAGGACCCCCGTGATATCCGCTCCTGTCCTTGTGTTACTGTAGCTCGATATCACATCGGCGTGTCCTCGAGCTGGCTGCCCCACAACTTGAAAGTTGACGTTCGCTCGCATCGACTATTGAACGATCAGATGTCACTGAATTACCTGGTTGTCTCTTATACGCTCATTTACTGT
>JABAJZ010000121.1:0-23982 GCA_018857265.1 Termitomyces sp. T32_za158 | reverse complement strand
TCGGATAACCCTAATACAGTATCTTTCGACGAGAACATCTGCACTTCTAGAGATTGTAAACGCCTCTGATTTGATTATTTTTAAAAATGCCCTGTTGTGCCCTGGAACTCATCTACTTTGTCCTGGAGCACTCGTTCTATGTCCTGGACCACTGTCTATGCTCCAAACCCCCCATTAACATCCCAGAACACCTGGAACACCTTCGTTATCTTGCCCCAGACTTTGTCCCTTCATGCCAGGTTGAGTGTATCTAGCTACATCCAGTCCACCATTGTAAGGCCTTGCTTTGGGAGAAGCCCCCGAGGTCAGCGAGACCTGACAGTACCCTAGTCTTGATATTACCAAAATTGCCACAACGTACTGCAATTACTGAATGTTACCAATATTTCTGCTTAACACCCAAGACGGTCATCCAAGATGGTGACCCAAAGGCGGCAGTACTGTTGGTAGTACTGTGTTGGCAAGGAAAAGACGCAAAATAAATGACTTATCACAACTTAAGTCTGGCAACCTAAGTGCGCTAAGCTGAGCTCTGAACAGTAGTGAGGAGCATTGAACTGAGGAAAGTTTGTTATTTCAAAGTGGTGTCTATGTACAGTTTTGATAGCATAAAACAAGATCTACTATCAAGCAGATTGAGCCAGCTTTGTTCAGGGTACCGTCAATGTTGTACACCAGGATTGGGGAGAGGAGTGGTTGGGTGGTGAGCTGATGACATTCCACATAGTTGGCATCCACAAAGAGTCCCATCACCCTGGAGTCCAAGATGGCAACAACGTTCTGGACTTGCTGGGTGTCCATTGTTTCCACTTCAATGCTGAGCCAGAGCGAGTTGGCGGTGGATGGGGTTGAAGCCACCATGTAGCGACAAGGGAGCCAACACTAATGAGCCTTGGTCTGTCCAGCATGCCGCAGCCAGCAGTTATTCAGCAAGTTGGCAACACACGCACACACAAAAGCATGAGAACATGAGGTGGCAAGTGTCAGGTCCTGCTGACCTCGGGGGCTTCTTCCAAAGCAAGGCCTTACGATGGCGGACTGGATGTAGCTAGATACACTCAACCTGATTCAGAGCGACGAAGTCTGGGGCGAGGTAACGAAGGTGTTCCAGGTGCTCCGGGATATTAACAGGGTTCTGGGGGTGTGGATGGTGGTCCGGGACGTAATACAAGTGCTCCGGAACGAACTAAGTATGTTCTGGGGCGCGAGGGGTGTTTTTAGAAGGAGGGACGATAGAATGAGAAGTGGACTTAGGGAACAATTACTAGAACAGGACAAATGCGAGATTAACTGAGTCTTGGGTGGTCCAGGACATGAGCCGGGAGAGTGAGACAAAACTGGGGGAAACGAAGTGAAACAAGGCAAAACCAGGAATCGAAGTGGAACTGTGGAGATGAGATGAAACCAGGAAAACGAGGCAAAATGGTGAAGACGAGACGGAACCAGGAAACGAGGCAAAACTGTTTAGACAAGGTGAAACCAGGGAAATGAGGCAAAACTGTTAAGGTGAGGCAAAACTGGAAATGGAAAGGATTCAACAAGTCAAGGTTTGGAATGAAAAGATGTGGACGAGATGAGTCAAAAGAGATTCAGATAATCGGAGAGTTGATGAGACAGATTCAAGAATAGACAAGACAATTTGAGAGACGAGAATAAGTCGAGGAGACAGTTGTGAAATACGGAGAGAACGAGTCAGGAAATCAAGCAGTCATTCAGGCAAAACAGTCAAAGATTGTCAATATCAATACTGAAGTACAGGCTGGCTAGTTATGACTTATATACTCAACGAGGCAGGGCTTGTCCCGGGCTCAGCCCAATCAGTCCCAGAGTGCTGTATGGACGTACTGAATGGGGCTCCGGGATGTATTGGTGAAGAGTCCCGGGACTGTATAGGAGTCCTGACTCATGGGGCCTTTATTGTGGCGGGCGGCGCATTGGGATCCTTGTATCAATTGTGTCTGATGGCGGCTGGCAAGTTGCGGTGCCAGGTGTGATCACCGGAGTGATTGCCTGGTAATGCGGGTGATGCGGGTGATGCGGATGATGCAGGTGATGTGGGTGATGTGGGTGATGCGGGTGATTGCGGCGCCACAGGATCAGGTAGAGTTGATGCAGGTGATCGCGGCACCATAGGATCGGACAGGGTTGATGCGGTGATTGCCAGAGGTCAGGGTCATTGCAGCGGGGAGAGTGTGTGCTCGAGAAGGCGGGGCAGCTGGCGGGAGAACCGGGGAAAGCGTGGGGGTTGGATGAGGTGTCCTGGGATTGTGTGGTGTGGGTTGTGTGGTGTGCTCTGGAGACGGGTCGTGACATCACCCCCCCTCTAGTGTCGAGACCCTCGAGGCACCTGTGGTTGTGTGGCTGTCCAGCTTCTTTGTGCAAAGAGAAGCTCTGATGGCGGTCTAGAAGCTGCGAGTCCCGGATAAAAGAGGATGAGGGGAAAATTTCACTTGTTTTTTTGTCATGTCATCATCTCCTCCTTCTGTGCCTTCTTGTGCTCTGACCCTGCCTTCCCTGGGGAATAACAATGTCATGGCCTGGTCCGCCTATGAGGACTGGCAGCAGGAGTATAAACGTTGCTGTGATGCTCGTCATGTGTGGGAGCTGGCGCGTGCTCGTGCATTCTTCCTTCCCCTTCTTCCTCCTTCTGATGGGCCTTTCTCCAGAGGTGTTATGGGCCACCCAGATGGTTGCTCCTGGCGTGGGTCCTGGGTCAGTGGCGACGGTCCCCTTGGCCCCTGGCCAGATTCTCGTGGTACCTCAGATTGGGTGCATAGCGATGGAGAACGTGTCCCCAGACACGGTGGACAGAGCGCTGTGTCGGCCCCGGGGTCCTCCAACTAGGGAGTGGCGTCATGCAAACAGCCTGGTGAGGGCTGGCCAAGTGCGTGCTTGTTGATCCTAATTGCTTTAGTGTTCCCACTGTGTGTGTTGCCACATGCCATGCGTGTTTCTGGACCTCGACGAGGGGTCCCGGTGCGACGTCTCTATGTGCAAGGCATGTTGCTCCAAGCACGAGCAGTGTTTGACTTTGCAGCTGTAGAAGACAAGGTGTGTGGCAAGGGAGCAAGGGTGGGATCTGGCATGGATATGGGCTCAGATGGGCGAGAAGACCAAGATCCGCATGGGAGAGCTGCAGCTGGCAGATCAAGAGGGGTCGTCGTCTGCCCCAGTAGTCTCCGTGGGTCCTCGTGTCAATAAGGGTAAGCGCAAGGCGGCGCCAGCGTCGGGGCCCGTTAGGCAGGTTTGCTGTTGCACGTCCCCTGTGTGCCCTGTTGCTGAGGCTGGCCTGTTGGGGTCGCATGTCTTCTCGCCTGTGTCGGGGCATCCCCTGCCGTCGATCGGGGTTCTGCAAGTTTGGCTCGAGGAGGCCCAGGCAGAGGCAGCGCGATGGAGGTTGGAGGCAGAGGAGTTGTGGTGGGAGCGGGTACGGGGTTATGCGCTGGCCCAAGAGTGGGAGGAGAAGTTAGGCCTCTATGTCGCTTATGGTACCATATGGGTACACTATTGCTTTCTCATTGCCAATGTCTACGTACCCTAGTGCCTCGCACCTACGGCAAGCATTCAGCTTAGTTTGTCGCTAAGCGACTTCCTCCCCTTCACACTTAAATCCAAACTCACTTCTACTACAAGCGCCTGGGACCCTGCCCGGACTCCCTCACACCCTTAGGGCCCGCCCGACGCTTCTCAACTTACCTTGAGGTGCTAAGTTACCGTTATCCCAGAACAGTGCTTAGTAACTTTTGGGCGTCATCAGCGGGGTTCCAGGAAAAGAACTCATCTTGGAACTCCTGTTCAAACTTGGCCCAATCTACAAACCATGCGACTCCTGTGGAGCATTAGAAGACCCTCATTGCATAGGTTTCTGCTTGTCCAGACTTCAGGTAGAACAGAAACAATGCAATCTTCAGCTCGTCAGAGAGGAATTCATCACCGCAGAGTTGGATGTAGGCGACACAGGACTGGATGATGCATGGTCACCATTGTATGCATCTGGAAGTGCCGGGCAGGGAACATTGGCACATCCCTGTGCCAGAGGGGCTGGTCTTGCAGCAGAAAATCACAGGACCGGTGCCAGAGAAGGAGGAGATGCAGCAGGAGCTGCAAGAATGTGCTTGAGGAGTGCCCAGAGGGAATCAGAAATGGTTTTGGTAGTTTGTTGGAGGGTGGAGTTTGGAAGTGTGGAGGGATAGATGCTTCTAGTTGGAGCAAGCAACTCCAGGCATTGTTCTGTGGAGCTGAAGTGTCCAAGAGAGGATCTGGAGGGGCAGGTCGAGACATAGAAACAGAGGGGCTTAAGTCTGGTGAGGAGGTGACAAATAGAGGCCTAGAATACTGGGTGAGCTATAGGGAGCCTTCAGACCAGAATTAGGAGACTTGTTCTGCTGTAAGGGCAACCTCCAGAGGTTGCGGCTGAGTCATGCAACTGGCAGAGGAAAATCCGAAGTATATTAAAAAACGGTACAATACAACAGTGAGAGTAGCTAATCACCTGGCAGAGGAAAATCCAAAGAGAACAAGTCTAAGGACCCCTCTGCCAGTATGCGATGCATCAGGCATGGGCACAAAGGCATGGAAACATACTGTACAACATGACTGCGCCTAAACTCTAACCCCGGGGGTGGTCTGGAGAAGTCCAGACCGCTCCAGGGCAATCCTGGAGGTCCTAAAAAGAAAGTCCCCTGACAGCATCTAACACAACATCATCGCGGCAAGGTGCCAAGGAGTTGCAAAGTTGAGCATTAGTGAACATAGTGGTAGTAGGAGGCTGGTGCACAGCATTAGTCCAGGAGCCAAAAATCCTGCCACATGTACCTTTATCGTCTTCATCACCAGAAGTGCAGACCATTCCCACATCAAAGCTTGCTCTTGCTCTGCTGACAGTTCTACCAACCATTGCTTGGCAGCCTCAGCCCAAATATGTGCCTGCCAATCCAGCTCCAACTCCACAAGGAGCTTCACGTATACATCAACCTTGCTATCAGGAGAAGAGAGTTCAGTCCACAGCTAACAAGAGAAGTTGGTTAGTACTTATGTGGGTGAGAGACTGCTTACCATTAGCCCTCCATCATCCTTCAGAAGATTGGCTAGTTGGTCATCTAGGGATGGAGGGGCAGGTGCCTACCACCACCAGTTAGTGACAATCGGAAAAGTGAAGGATTGGGGAACTTACAAAGTTGGCCTTGAAAGGAGAGGTAATCCAAAAGAAGTAAAACCCATTATGTAAGACAAGGTATGATGTATGGTTGTGCAAGTTATTGCTCAACAGTAGCATCCTTCTTGAGGTGAGCATTGGGTTCTGAGTTTTGAGAGGCCGAGGTGGCTGGTGTTTGGTGAAGGTTTGATGAGAGATCAAGGATCATTGATGGATGATCTCCATCTGCCGAGCACAGCCACCCCCTCGGTTATCAGCGCTGTCATCAATTCTGATGCCAGTTTCTCCCTTCGTGATCGCAGAGTTTCCTCGAGTCAGTTTAATTCGTGACATGGTGGGGTTTGGGTCAACTGGGTGAGGCCTTCTTTGTCTACTGTTTTCGACTTTCTCCTCGCTTACAGTTTTCAGCGTGAACAAGAGAACGGGTACGTGTTGGTTTGCACGTTCCCTCACTTACTGTCTCGGTTCTGAGACAGCCGTATCACAGCGTATCACTGTATAACTCCAGATAATTTCTTGTACACTATCTAACATTGGACAGTCTTCGTCATGTGGTCCACCCACCGGGGGTGTTCGGCCACCCTCCGTAGCTGTCCCTGTGTATGGAGAACCCTGGCCCCATTGACCAGAGGTTGCTCCCGCCACAAAGGACTACAGTCAAACTTCTCATAACCGATGGCCCCTCCGTGGAAGCCAAAAAGTATTGGTTATTGAGGGCTATTGGATATGAGAGTGGTTGCTATAGGGGGTCTGTCACGGTTTAATTTTGGTCATAAATAGACGGAATATGTCTTTTAATCACTATCTATGTTTTTTTGGTGAAATATTGACTAAGGTGGTAGGCCGAAGGGACTGGTAGTCCTCCAGGCGTGTTAGCTTGTAAGAATACCTTCCAATTTACGTGCATATGGAGGCATATGGCTGGTCCATATCAGAGACATACTTGAGGATGGTTGAGGCTGCATTGAGTGCTTCTTGTCATGATGGTTTCTCATCAACCATTTCACCGACTTTTGTCGAGAAATCCCGCTTTGATGATTTCTTTAGCATTTAAATTTCGATGTGAGAGGGGCAGAAAATGTGATGCAATTTTGTTCATTTTCGCATTTTCGGTGAAATTTTTCCGATATTTGGTGCCTAAACAGTATAACCAGGCCTAACTTATATGTACTCACATTTCTAAGTAGAAAAAATGGTCTTAAATCTATAATTTGTGGGCAAATTATCGGTTATGACCCTCCTTGCAGCCCATCACTTATCGGGTATCGGAGGGTCACCAAATTTCCCTGCGAACCAACTTGGTGGACAGCCGAAACCCATCGGTCTGAAGGGGTTATCGGTTACGAGAGCCATCGGTTATGAGAAGTTTGACTGTATTCACTCTCTTGCCATCTCGCACAAATAAGTACAGCACAGCCTTATTACTCGGATGTCACGTCACGGTCACTCCTTTACGAGCTTTTACGAGTCCGAGGAGTAACGCAAACACCTAGTAGCTACCCCGGATTGTGTACTACATCGGGGATATATGTCGCCATATCCAGATCATGAAGACCGACACTAGCCCCGATATGAACACTCAAGAGCTACACGAGCTCGTTGACTGTTCTCTCGATCTCCATCAATCCACTTGTACTGACTCCCTGTCGGTCTCACAGTAAATCACCTCGTCGACAAAGGTCATGATCTCCCAGAAGTGTCAAACACCGCACCAAGAAAAAATAAGTTCAAGGTGCGGACTGCCGGCACAAACACTATGCATACTGCGTTGGACACAAGACACCATCAAGCCGTTCTGATGCATTCTCACTAATAGGTCCTTCCCGTGCATGTCGGAAGACAAATCCATTGTATACTCTGTTAGACGTTTCCGGTGAACCTGGGGTTTCGCGGATGTGCCCCGAAGTCCGCGATCCCAGTGGGCCATGAGGTGAGTGGACATGCTTGCCGTTTTGCATACCTTCAAGGCCGAGGGGAATAAGGGCGTACGTATTTGTATCGCTTCATCTCCAATCTCGTGTCAGAAGGTTGCCATGCAAAGCCATCAAGTCGTGGTTGTACATGATTTCTTCTGAATCCCTGGCTGGTTTAGCTTGACGTTCAACTGCCCGTAACCCGCGGCGCCGTGTGGGATTTACCTCTCCAGCTTCGTCACCGACAGCCTTACGGTAACGTAACCGTGGGCTACAGTGTGCAGGCTCAAGGCAGAAGGAGCGTTGCAGTTGAGTTGTCCCAGGCACCGCGCCACCTTTAGGATCTCCACGTCTTCCGAGCTTGATGCAAACGACTGTAAAGTAAATCATATTTTGCATGAGAGAAACCAACCGCCCGTTCGTTATGTTCGTTGCACGCCTACAGCTGAGGGTAGTGATATTAAGTGTCCACATTGAATCTGCAAACATGCTTGAAACCTTGAAACTTGACCTCGCCTTCCCGCCGGTTGGTTAGTTCTAAGATACCGTACATACGACATCATGCATCATGTTACCTCTACTACTGCGACGCGAGCTGCTGCCGCGCGTATTCCGAAGGTGGTGATCTGCGGGACGCGTGGTCCTTGCACGCGAGGCCGCGTTTGGCGCATAGTCGGGCTGGTGAGAGGCAGAGTGAGGCGGAGAGGCAGGCCTCAGCCTCGCAGAAAAGCGCTCTGCAAGTCGGGCACTACATGCAGTGCGGCGCTCAGGGGACAGCTCAGGCATTATAAAAGGTATCAACAGCGCAGACTATGGCAACAACTCTACATCTAAAAGGTTTCCTCCTCGTCAATCGCTCCTGTTCCCTCCGGCACTTCAAATCCTTCCTGTAGTCATCTCGTCAGTCTCGTCTCGTCCCAGAAGTAACATACAGACCTCGGTAGAGTACAAAATTGCCTGGATCTTCCGCAGCGTCTCGTCCTCCTTCCCCGCCGCCTCGAGCGCCTCCAGCTGCTGCTGCACCAAAATCTCGATTTCCCGCAGCTATTCCCAATCAGCCCAGTCAGCCCACACAGACACACTCTACCACCCACCTTCTCGAAATAAAAATCTCGCTCCTTCTCCAGGCCCCCGAGGTGCCCAGACAGCTCCTTCACCTGGCCCTGCAACAGCTGCACCGCTTCGTTGCTCGCCGCCGATCCACTCCGATGGCCCCCCACCGGCGTCTTCCCCCCTGCCCGCGCGCCGCCAGCGCTCAGATTCCCACCCGACCCGCTGCGCCCAGTCACAGGCGTGATGGTCGCCGGCGTGTCCACCACCGCGCCCTCGCGCCGCCCAACCGCATCGTAGCCTTGGCCCCCGTAGTTGGCGTCCCAAAACCGTTTCATCCACTGCAGAAACTCGAGATTGTCTCTATCGGCAGGCGTTGCATCAGCGTCTCCTCTGATACACGACCGAGACGTACTGCATTTTACATTTCACGAGCTTCTCCACCGGTATCGGCTGTGCGTGTGCGTTAGCCACAAACGCCCCAAAGCAAACTATCGAACGCACGCACCTTGTCGATCTTTTTCGCCTTGAACACATTCTGCATAACCTTAAAATTCGCAATATACTCGTACTCGTGTCTTGCATTCATCTTGACCCGCTTCATCGGCACGTCGCCTACGTGCAAGGCGGGCGAGACGAGACGAGTGACACGTTAGCCCTCCACACGCACGCACACGGAAATGCACGAAAAAACGCACCATAAATCGAATCAAGCACCTGGCAATACGCGCCGCCCCCACCACACTGCTCTACCTTGGTATAATTAATCTGCAGCAGCTCGTTCAGCCACGCGAGGAGGTCCGTTCGAGATGCCGACATCCTTTCTTTTCCGTACGGTTTCTTAATTTATCGCCTTAAAATCGTACTCCGTTGCTTCGCCGCGAGATGGTATCCCAATTTCAGTCCCGATCCAATTCGCTTTGCCTTTGTAATCTGGATTCTGGATTCTGGATCCTGGTGCAAAGAGTCACAGCGGTATCGATATCGCGCGCCAACAAACAAGCAACTTATGTAATCGGTATTTCGCAAAAAATCGAGTCACGTGATCACGACTGTCTCAGTTGGGCGCAACGCAAAGCGCAACGAGTGACTCGGTCGGCGCCTATCTATCTATCTGATTGACTTTGATTGAAAGAGGCAAGCTGCTGGTGGATTTCATACACTTCCGCCTCCGATTTCAAGCTCTGTAGTGACGACGCCCTCGGCGGTTTCACTTTCGAATTGGATGTCGTGTTGCTACTGCTTGGTTTAACTTCTCTCCCCGATCGAGGGACGCACTCGGTGGTTTTATCTTCAAACTCGATGTTGTGTTGCCACCTAGCATGATGCTTGGCTCCTCGTCTTGCTCGTTTCCTTGGGGTTTGGGGCCCCAGGACCCTTACTCATGAGTCGTGAAGAAAGAGCTATGTATAGCTACCAATCCGACGGGCTGCCGCATACCTCCAAGTTCTGCAATGATGATGCACGTTTCACTTTCGAATTGATATCGCCTAGTTTGACCTGTGTCTCCGATTGAAAGACACACCCTGCGGTTTCATCGTCGTGTTGCTACTGCTCAGTTTAGTATGAAGCTCGGCTCGGCCGGTCCTCGTCTCGTGCGGGTGTGGACGTATTCATGTGTTCATATGTTCGTGGCAAGGTGGCATCGTAGCATTCTAACTGCGTCAGGACGTGATCTGGATGAAACTACGTGTAATGTATGTATCGGTATAATCTGTTTCAAGGACGATACAGTGTCGACTGGACATGCGGGGGGCTGACTCCATAAGCAATTTGGGCTCGCTTTCTGTGAACTATTCGAAGATTGATATTGATGGTGGAACTTGTCGTTGTATTTGGATTTTAGGATGAGTATTGACCTTTGATCATCTGTAGACATGTCTTCACGTATTCATGGCATCATGGCATCGTGAGTACGCTCAGGGTGATGGACCACACAAGACTCATATTCAGATTCAGCATTGGTTTTGGATAGACCCAACCTGTATCAAGATAACGTCGACGGGACATGACCGTGACTTCCTTCCTCCGTGATCAACAATCATGTACGCGACAGTGTCACTTGGCGTATCTGTATCGAATGTCTTTTTAGTCTTGCCAAGCATGTCAGTGTCACGCACACAGGCCGCGTCGGGTTCCTTCCATGGTTCGCTCTCACTTTCACTTTGTCTGCTGATTCCTTTTTTCTTGTCTCTTTTTTGATGCGGGCTTGGCTTGCTTGGCTTAGACAATGGACTGTCGTGTCGTGTCGTGTCGTGTCGTGAATGTGATTGTGATTGTGATTGCCATCCTACCCTCAATCTATCTATCGGTTCACACCATCAAGTGATTGTGTTGGGGTTGCTGTGGACGTGTATTGTTCTATTCCATCACGATCACGCCCAGCGACAGGACTGGAAATAGATGACGTGGTATGTGTGAAAGTATGTTAGCTTCCGGCATCAAGGACTAGTACCAGAGAAATACAAGATCAACGTGTCTTCGGGGAGCCCTTGCTTAAAATGGACCTGTCTGTTTGCACAGTCTCAGTCTTAGATCCAACGTTGTGATATCCCACTAATCAACGATTATGTTGCATTGATGTGTCCGGCGCCTAGGTAATTGGAATCAATAAAATTATTATATATATACACATAGATGCATATTTAAGAACAATATATGGTATTAATGTTAGGATCAAGGACTACCGGTCTCTTTGACGATAATATGTACATCTTTTCTTATCAGTACTGTAAAAATACAAGCTTGATTGCTCTAAGTGGTGTTGTGTCCAGATGCATGAAGTCATGAGTTGGGTGTTTTGTACAGCTTCGTCTTGGCGGACATGCCGTCTAAACACGAGCAAAAACCCGAGAACTGATGCTCAGCCTTGAGAGAAGGATGAAAAGCGAGCCTGCGACCACGGTGAATCCAGAGAAGAAGATCATGCCGTTGAAGGATCCGTGATCTAGAGTTAGAAGTGCACCAGCGGCCGGTCCGCCTACCAACGACCTGTAGTGAGACCTCGTCAGTCAACTTTTGTTCGATTCAAAGGGAGATCGAGAGCACTCTCAAAGACTCTCAAGGGAGGCAAAAAGGGGGGAAAGGAAAAAGGAACGCTCACGGGAAAGAAATGACGCTATACAGCATGCCAAATCTTACTCCTATCTGGCTTAAATCCGAAATCTGGGCCACACACGGGGTCATGACCGATATAAACGCCCCAGAGAAGAACCCGTACACCGCGGCAAACACCATCAGTCCCACCAGATTTTTCGTGAACATCCAGAAAACGAGAGAGGAAAACCCAGAGAAGAACGCGGAGGGGATGAGGAGATTGAAGCGGCCGAGGGAGTCGGAGAGGTACGCCGGCGCGATGCGCCCAAACACGCCACCGGCGTTCAGTACTGCGAGGACGTAGAAGGCTTTTGTTCCCGAGATCGAGAGGTGTTCGGCGTACTGGACGATGTAAAAGGTAGGTATGAACAAGCCTAGTTGTAATAAGCAATGGTGATGTGCGAGGTCGGCGCATGTTTCTTTATGTGTAATGAGTCTAATTTAGACGTACCTAGAGCTACGAGACAGGAACCAATAGCGAGAAGGACGTATTTGGTGTCGGAAAAGGTTTTCCACGATATGCAGAGATCTGTTCGTTTCGAAGGCGAAAGACTGCTCACACATAGCGTTGCTACGATGCAGCATACTGCGCTGACGAGACCCGAAATGCGAACCCCCCATCCAAATCCCACGGATACGAAGAGACGTTGCAGCATGATCGGATACACAACTCCGCCTAATATGGTTTAGCATCATCATTTATACTTAGTTGACTGGAAGTATGGAGCATACCGATGCTAGAACCAGCTGCTACGATTCCTGACGCCGTTGCTCGGTATTTGTCGAAGTACGTCGCGATACTCGCTAGGGAGGGGTAGAACCTGCAGAAAGTGATCAGCCGGACGTGACTGGAGTTAGTAGTGAGAAACGCACAGCAAGCCGACACCGAGGCCGAAGAGGATGCCTTGCGCGAGGATAAACTGGTAAAAGTGTGATGATAGACTCGTCATCGCTATTGAGAAGATGTATATAACAGTTCCAGCGAGCATGAGCCATGTAGGCCCAAATTTGTCAAAAAGCTGGCCAATAGGGCCACCCTGGTGGAATTAGTTCCAAATGATAGGTAAATGTAGTACAACGCGTACAGAAAAAAAGAAGACCCAAAGTTGAAGGGAACCTATCCAAGAAATCCTGGAAGAGGAAAGTAAGTGGAGTTGGTGCTCAGAATACCACGCCTCATATGTCCCGAACGAGTACATGTGACCGAACGAGGAGAATAGAGCCAAGAAGGCCCCCACGACGGTAAGATAGGCTCTGAAGCCACCTTCGGGGTACTCATGGTGGCACGCGGTCTCGGTCATTGAGATACTGGAGGGAGACATCGATTCATTCACAGACAGCTCCTTCGTCTCCAGAATTTCATTTTGTAGCAACTGAGGATCTGAGCTTTCGATGTCCGCACGGGGGAAGGAGGTCGGAGTTAGAGAAACATGAGTCTTTGAGTCTCTGTCAAACATCTAGGACGTGGACAGGGCCAGGCTTGTGCTTTCCTGGCGGCGTAGCGGAGCCAGAAGAGGTGAGGAGGGAATACGGAATTGCCCGCATACCGAGCGAGGGAGTTTAAATACGACCTGTCAACTATAGCTGATTATCGTTTGGCAGCAGATAATGACTTAACAGAGAACGCAACGCTGATGACAGCAGCACTGCAACACGTTATATCCGGATTTTTGATATAGTTTGGTGACGGACTTCCCGCCGCCCGGGATTAGTCTCCATTCGCCGACGACAGAGGAGTTAGTAATAAGGGCAGACATGCTACCGCTGATGCAGGTCCGCAGGTCACTATACGCTGATTTCGTCCATGAGAGGTAATGATGCGCCCCGCACTTACCGGGGTTCTTTAACCAAGGTTAATGGAGGTAAATGCAGCATTACTTGCACCTTTTTGGGGCTCCTGAGAATGAAGTTCTCACATGAAACCTCTAGGCGGCCGCACAGCATGTGCTGTCTATTTGGTGACTGGAGTGATTATTGATGCGGCTCCTGACAATGAATCAGATATAGATAGAGTTGACTGCTCAACTTGATATGCATTGTTGAGCAGTTTTTGAGCATTAAGGCCTAGATGTCGAGGTGCCTGACATGTCAAGCTGTGTTTCATAGTTTAAACTGTGCTGGTTTCAAGCGGATGCAATCGTTTAGAGTCAGGATGAACAAGGAAACGAAAATCGCTGTCATGTAAATAAGACCTCTGCTGGCGATACCTAATGACTGAGCTTTGTGCAAGGATCGCATTTCACTGAGATGAACGGTTAGAAACGTGTTTTTTACTTTTTATATGATGGAAGGATGGTCTGAAAGGCAGTCCAAAGTATTTGAGTGCCATAGACCAAATCAAACGAACCATAAGTCTCAGAAGAGTGGCTAGGACCTAGGAACCGGGGCTCAGTTATGACTTTGTATTCCAGAAGTAGAATTATGCGGAAGCTGAAAAAGATCATATCATGATCGTTACCTGTGCTATCTGGTGACTTTTTGATCTGACGTGAAGGAACCGAAGAAGTTCGTGTCACAAGTTCAAATATCCGTTGGGGTCGCGTGTGACAAGTTGCAGAGAATTTGAGACATCGGCAAGGGATACTTAGGAGAAGGATATTGTTGATCTTCAAAAGGATTAAAAAAACCAGTGTCACGACAGTGATCATCAACAGAGGCACGCCTAAGGCAGTGTGCAAATCCCCTATTACATGGTATTCAAAGTTTGCAGTTGGTTACGAGTAAGAGCGTAGGCGGACAACCATCCGTATAACGACCGGATCAGCACCAAAAGTGGTGGTGAAACATATTGGAGCCAAGGAGTGATGGCAAGCATGCGCACCGTGACACTATTGCGCAAAGATACTCGTAAGTGTCATAATGGGATTTAACCCGGGAATCAGAAACGATCACTCACGAATGAGTGAGGCCTGGTGGGTCGTCAACAAATCAATCGAAATTTCAAACGCTTCAATCTCCCTGGTCTGTCTTAACCCGCTGACGACTTTTCATCTCTCTGTATCTTGAGATAGCTTTCTCCCGCTCCTTCTCCATCAACTGTTTTTGTGCCATTGATAGTACACCATCTCGTTTTCCTCCAAACCCTTGGTCTAATGCCACGGCACCCCGAGGAAGTCGTTTGAACTCAGGCGGAGCTTGCGCTATGTCGTTTAATCGTCGTGGAGCGGAAGAGGAATGGGTTAAAAATTCTTTGGCCTTATTAGCATGTTTGTCGGGTTCAGCAACTTGGGCGGGAATGGGTTTCAGAGCTGTTTCAGAGGTTTCCTCGTCGCCTTTGGCATTATGGGCTTTCTTTGCATTTTTTGCATTTTTTTCTGCCTTAAAGGTGTTACGAACAGTAGTGTTTGAAGATTGAACTGCAGCTTTCACGAGCGGTCGCATGTCATCTTCGACCCGGCTGAGAGTAAATATAGTTACTATTCAACTTGCCCATGGTCGCCAATGTAAGGCACGTACCGATTGAAATGTTGAATCGACTCCCCAGGCTTGATGGTGAGCTTTGAAGCGGCCCGCGCTTCTTTCCTCCTACTTCTTAAATCACTCGTATCGTCATCTACTTTTCTCCGTTTACCGACCTGCGTTTGTCCGTTATCATCCTCGAAATTCCTCTTCCTCAACCTGTACTGCTCCCTGATTGTTGCTGCGTTCAAAACACGTGCAACGGCTTTTGGAATGGGTTCGTTATTCAGATACTCTTTCTGTGGTGCTAAATTGTCCTCTCTTAAACACGATCAGAAAACTGCTGAAGGGAAAGTAACTTGCGCAAATACCTCTGCTGCCGTTCATTCCGCCTCGCAGATAACTTGGCACGTTTGTGGGGCATGGCAGTTCTGAATTTCCTTCGTTTGATGTGTAGATATGTGTTTATTTATTTGACCGGGGGCGGCAGATGAGACTCCTACCTAAATAGTCAATATTTTCATTGCTCCTTTCGTTCACACGGAAAGTATATGTAGAATACCCATTGATCTCGGGCATCTGCAGCTGGGGCACAGTTGACTTCCTCACAAGCCTCCGAAGTAAAATCGCATGGATGCCCTTTCATCGGCTGTCATGCGCCCAAGGCTCACCACATTTTCATCTGTAACATCATGGTAACGATGCAACCTTGAAGCTGCGCTTGGTCAACGATGCTTCGACCTCTCTTCTCAAATGACTTATCTGCTATGCAGGAAGATTGTTCTCACGGCACGGGCTCCTTCTGTTATCAAACCATGTGGATCTTGGTCAGTCGGAAGCACTGTCCATATGTATACAACTAGAGGTCTCAATATCTTCCTGTTCCCGTGCCGCTATCCTTGTGACCTTCATATGGGATGGGTCTTCCTCAGCTTCTATCGACAGCTTGAAGGAATCGGTGTATTCCTGCATCAATGCCATCGTATACAGATACGGAGTATCCGTCTATGATATTGGACCCTTTGTTCGCTTTAAAAGAGGCGAAATCACTGCGTTGGTGACGAATCAACCCATTCGCCATGCTTTTGCATACCCTAAGCTGCCTTGCCGCTCTTCCCGTGATTGGCGTCATCGGCGGTCAAGTACCAGTCGTTGACGGCGTTCTAGGTGGTGTTCCATCGGCTTCCACTTTAAAACCTCAGGTGCTAGAAGATACCTCTACTGCTGCCACAACCCCTGGAGCACTTCGTGTGATCGAGAATTCCGGTGTCTGTGGTAACTGACCATATCTCTGTTCGCAGGAGACATGAACCTCAATCTTGTTTAGAGACTACCCCAGGAGTTTACCAGGCCTCTGGATATGGTGATCTGACTGCTACTGAGAGTATCTGGTGTGTTGCGCGATCAACAGATTGATTGTATGAACACTCTAAACGCTCGACATAGGTTCTGGTTCTTCGCGGCACGCAAAAACTCAGAAACGGCTCCCTTGGCTCTGTGGTTCAACGGAGGAGTACGCTTACCCTTCGCTATATGCTCATCGTAGTACATACTCACTATTACCATGCATGTATAGCCGGGAAGTTCGAGTATGATAGGTCTTTTCCAAGAACTTGGTCCTTGTCGCGTCAACAACGACAGCTCCACCGTCTCCCTGAATCCATTTTCCTGGAATAACGAGGCAAATGTTCTCTTTATCGATCAACCAGTTGGTGTGGGCTTCTCGCACGGCGACCTGAAAGTCGGGACATCCCAGGAGGCCGCAGCCGATGTATGGACCTTTTTGCAAATCTTCTTCAAGGACTCGAGGTTCTCCAAGTTCCTGGCCAACGATCTGGCTGTCTGGACTGAGTCGTAAGAGGTCTTCCCGCTCCTGAGTGTGATATATTGATGACAAAATATATCTAGTTATGGTGGACATTATGGACCAACTTTTGCAGCGTGAGTGCTAGCTTCTGCGTTTCAATGCCAGGCTCGAGTTGTGCGACTCTAGGTATTTCCTGAGCCAAAATGAAGCTATTGATGCAGGAACCGTCTCTGGTTTCAAACTCAATCTCAAGGTTCTCGGTGTTGGTGACGGACTGACGGTAACTTCTCGCTTTTTGCATAGTACTACTACTGATTGGTAAGAATACATCCAGGATCCCCTAAACCAATATGCTGGATACATTACTTACGCTGGCTCGAATCCTTATCATCCCCTCGTCTCATCCTCGACTATCGACCGCGCTAACACATCTTGGACTTCCAGCAGTGGCTGTCGCGAACAAGTAATTCACATCTTCGTTATTGAGTGGACTTGTACTCAATCGTCACTCCCTCAGATCACCAATTGTTATAACGGCGGTACAAACTCGGTTTGTTCAGCAGCTCAAAGCTACTGCAACAATCGCATCCTTTCTCCCTTGGCTGGAAATTGGGATGTACGAGCATTCTCATTTATGCTGGACTTCTTCATGTTTTTCTGACCTTGTCAAGGTCTACTATGTCCTCACAGCCAACCCTGATCCGTACCCTCCCGACTTCAGCCAATTCCTTGCATCTGTTAGAACTAGAATCGGAGGAGAAGTCACTTGGCAGGAATCAAACAACAATGTGTACAGTAACTTTGCTTCCACAGGCCTGTCTGTGTGTTGATCTTGTGACTACAATGATGAATTTTGGTGATAGGTGACTGGATGAGGAATTCGAGGCCGAACTTGGAGACAGTCATTAATGCAGGAGTATGTCCTGACTACCCGTGTGGTTGAACTTGAATCTGACTATTTCGTAGGTCAGGGTCATTGTATACGACGGAGATGCCGTAAGTCGAAAGCTGCAATTAGTTTGATATAACTGGACCCAGATCCGTGCTTTCACGACAGGATTACATTTTGAACTTTAATGGCGTCGAAGCTATGGTAAGCTAATCCTCGGCTTTACACATCGCTGTTCAATATAGCATTAGGTTGATGCGCTGCAAACGAAATTCACTTCTGTGTATCAACAACAACAATTTGCCAATTACACTGTCGACGGCCAAGTGACTGGCATTTATAAGAATGCAGGAACTTTCTCCTATATTCGCGTCTTTGGAGCCGGACACGAGGTTCCTGCGTACAAGGTTTGTCCTTATCGCTCGGTATGAAGCGTAATCATATTCATGGTATACTACTGCAGTTCGGAACCTTGGAAGTGGGGCAAGCAGCAGCTCAGATGTTCACTCAAATTATGCGTAACCAGAGCCTTACTCCGACATAGAGGGAGTTTATGATCACTCTTGAGATAAGAATAGATCTATGACTGTTTCCTTGCCAAATCGTGTAACGATAAATATATTTTAGTTCTTTACCATTTTTTCGCGTCTTGTGCAATTCGCGATCATCATCTGACATGCATATAGAAGTCGCAGGTTGATCTGCCTGAACATAGCTGTTGACCCGATGAGCACATCGTTTGGACGCTCAAGTACTTTGTCATTTCTATTCGGAAAACATGTACTTTTCAAACATCGACCGTTCGAGTTCTTTTATAAGTCCATGCTGTTCAGTAAACCTCCCGACATCCACCATCTGGGAAATTAGATGATATTCTGCGAGTAAAATGTTCTGAAGAAAAAAAAAACATTGGAAAACGTATAGCTAACCGACCCATCGGACGAGATTCACCCGCAAGCGCGGAAAGAGTCATTGGGGGGCCAAAGTGTTCATAGAAGGAACGAACAACGTGACTACTCTGACTCGTAGGAAATAATCCAAGGGGTGATACTGAACGTGCAGAATCGACGTTCCTTAGGTTCCTTAGATACATCAGATGTTTTGCTCTAGGAATTAGCATCTTATCTTCTCTGGCCGAAACCGGCATCGGCAAAGTATCGTAGACAATGTATGAAATACCCGTTTTTTCTCTAAGAAAACACGAAGTCTAGCGGCACAAGGACATGGTGATAGTAACTGTCAAAACGTCGAGATTGAGAATCGATAGGAGTGACCTTGTCAACGTAGTTGTTGGATTGACAAAGTGACGCAATGCGAAGGACGAGCGGACTACCCGAATCCTAAGTATTATGTATCAATGCGCTGAGACAGGCAAAGGCATTTCGCAAACAAGTGGTAACAGGGTAGTTTTCCCAAGGCCTGCAGAAAACTGCAAGAGCATGGACAGACAGAAAACAGCAGATGTCCCTGGTTGAAAATAGACAATTTCGTTGTTTGATGTCATGTAATGACTGAGAAATCAAATACAATCCTAGTCTTTATATTATGACTATGACACCATTTAACCCATAATTAAAACTTTACTGTACATCTCATCTCAATAGCTCCTCAACGACCCTGTCCTCAGTAATTTTTGCGACATTTGCGCCACGATAATTCAGTCTCCGTAACACATCGATCTAGATAACGAATGAAACGCAGAGTAGAAGCAGGAGACAAATACACATACAACTTTTCGTTTGTCAAAGCCTAAAGACGTGAACTGCTCGACATCTGACGACTCCAAACCCGCAAGCGCAATTTCATTCTGCACGTTGGCTTTCCCGCCTTTAGGACCTGGCCCACCCGCGTACATCTGAGTCCAATAGGTCGCAGTCGTGTCAAAACTGTTCTTGCTCGTAGTAAAGTGCTTCGCAACTTCTGCATCTTGAGGATCATTAGGCTCTGGCGAGCACAGAAGACTTTGGAGTGAAATTAGGGTCGACTTGAGAGTAAGAACCGGCGACCAAGCATCTTTGAGAATGTCAAGACAAATGGCACCCGATGCAGAAGAGACATTTGGATGGTAGACTTTCGTAATGAACTTCATCTTCACGGGTTGGAAAGGGTAGCCTTCGGGAATAGCTATATCCTGATCGAAGTCCACGAGTCTAGCGCCACCTTGATCGTGCGAATAGTATCACTCACGACTTCAAATGTACCACCCTCATAGGGCGTTCCGTCTGGACCAGGGAATGATCCCTTTAGATGGAAGGGGTTATCGTCGATGAGGTCGATCTTGATGTTCGATGTCTTGTCGTTTTTGCAGTCTTGGAATTCTCAGATGAATGATGTAGATGCAGGACCGAAGTAACCTACATACCACTTATTTCCTTATTGACGCGTCGAAGTCGAGCATCCATTATAACAAGAAGAACAGATGGCCCTGAGGAATAAAGGAGTGAAGTGAGAGATGAGAGCCTGAGCAACGAAAGCAGTTTACGTAAGGCATAGGGTTAACCGGCGCACGGGCCGGTAGGACGTTACCTTGGACATGATCTATTAAGTCTCAATATTTTATCTTTTATTTAATAGGTGTTCTCTTAGGCGAATACTCAAGTTCTAGGGAGTAGCCTGATGTCCGTACAGAGACCGTCGTGAAGGTCTTCACAGAAAGCTCTTCAAATCTTTCATTCCTAGTACGTATCGGTGACTTGTCAATATGACTCCCACAGGCTACAGGGACAATTCAAACTTTCCATCACTCTCGTTGACAACCGCTTCGATATTGTTTCATTGGAGAAGAAGTGTTTTTTCCTGGCTTATCTCAGTTCTAGCGCGAGGCCCTAGGTGTGCCGTGACCATTCACCACAGCAGGCAGCACTCGATCTTAGTCGTCTATGTTTCAGCCATGGGGGTAATGTAATGCCTAAGATGGAACAAACGAATCCTGATATATAGCTGTGTGAACGTACTGCATTCGTATTATATCCCTTTATCTTTCAAGTGGCAAATTGAACCAGAATCAACCGAACTCACGAAGCCAATTTATGTGTGTAAAAGTTCGTGTCGATATAAATTAAGAACGTGCTTGCGGTTAATTTGTTATCTGCCCCAAAACCAGTCCTAGTGGGGATAGTGAACATCCAACAATCGTTGGTCAGTGGAGGCCAGTGAGGCTGTTTCTGAGAATTAAGGACAGAGCCACGATGTCAACTCCAGGAAAACAATTGGTCAAGAGAGCTTAAATCTTCTGGAAACCCGGAGTATCATGTGGCAGGATTAAGGTAGCCAATGAGGACTAGAGCGAATGCTGGATAAGTCTAGATGATCTTGGATAAGTCTTTGAGGGAATGAATCTCAATTGGAAACGTCTGGGCTCAACAAACAGACTCGTAGACCCGGAGTAGCAATCGTTTTGTCGTTTTAAGGAACGAAATCTCCGATGTGATGTCATCGGATTGTCTTCTGATAAACAGATGTACGGAATCGCGTTTCTTCACAAAGTACGAAGAAGAATATTAATGTCCAAAGGCCAGGGCTTAGCGCTTGAGCGCTCAAGGGTCAAGGATCTTTTTAAGTACAATTTTGCCATATCTGCAGCGATCATGAGCCATCAGACATATGCGATTGAAGACATTTACATAGCCCAGGAAATGATCTAGGCGGGTGAGGTAAAAGTACTTATGCTTAATTGTTGTCTAGGATCTAGATATTGGCCCTTAAAACTTAGAACACGGAGAATCTAAGGATAAGCTCAGTTGAACACCCAATGGATGAGTTTTCAGGGATACCCGGTCACTGTGGGTGCGTCTGAGAGCGAAATTCGATGGTTGATTTATCAGCGTGCTTTGTCTTGGCTTTGTCTGCGAGAAAACTTCCGCTGTGCCAATGGATTGATAGATTCAATCGCGGGTGATACAGAGACGATTTTAAATTAAGATTATAATCATAAAGATAAGATGTGTCACCACTGAAACGCCCTGAAGGTAACATTCCGGAGTCGCTCAATCAGTGCCGATTAAGATGGTTGCGCTCTAGAATCCTCCTCGACATGATTGAAGTCAGACCATGTCATAATTTCAAAACAGTATACATATCTTGCATCCCCAGTAAGATCAACTTGAACCATTGCATTTGTGGCTGTATTTAAGTTTCGCGACGTGACGGTCTAGAACTGATGAATGCGTTAATACCACGTGATTAAACGCGACGCGCCACAACCTCCCCTTAACAATCACGTCGCGTTTATTTGTTGATTTGTTGATAAATTGTCACTCGCATTGTTATGTCGTTGTGACATAACACTAGCTCCTTGCCTCCCTCTACACCATGTCTTCTTCCTCTTCTTCCTCTTCTCGCGTTACATATACTCTAAAACGACGTCGGGATGCCGTTAGCTCGAGCGACACGGAGGCACCTTTGACCCCACCTCGAAAGTGGGCGCGACAAGGAAGAGGAAGGGGTATACTCGGTGAGTGGTTTGGAATCTGTCAGACAGCCTGTTAAGACAAGGTCTTAGCTGAAAAGCCTGATTGTGATCTTGATGAACTTGTGCGACGACGGATATTCGATTCCAAGGATCATACGGCCATCGATGACTTTAAAAATATGAAAAGGCTCAGACGTATGTCCTTTATGTCTGTTTACAGGCTTCACCTGGTTTCATTGTCAAAACAGGCGATCAGGATGTCCTTCGGGTCGCACAAGAGATTATCGACCAAGTTAAATTGACTGTCAAAGCTGAAATTCAACAAGCAGCCACGAAGATGCTTGAGGTGGAGTTATATCTAATGTGGCTGCAAGGCTTGGACTATGTTGTGAAGGGAGTTACGGTCAGTTTATCTACCTTTCTACCCTGGCCAAGGTTCTTAGGAATAGCAGGCTGTGCTGGATACCACAATCCCTGGTACTCGTCGGCACATGTCAGGAGTTGGACGCATTTCGTTCTCCCTTCTGTACCACCTTATGGAAACGTTTATCGATGAAGTCAATTCGCACCAAAACGGCTGGTCATTTAGGCATCCTGTTGGTCCAGCGGAAGCTGATCCTCTTATCATGACTCTCGCTGAGGAGTGTAACGATTCAAACTCAGATGTACGTTCAGAAGAGGCGGTTTGCGCCGCTGAACACTTCTTTGAACGTTACGACAAAATTATGGCGACAGCACTACGAAGATACAAGAGTGAATGTAACCAGAAACTTATGGTGATTTCCATTGATCGAAAAGAGGAGAGTCTGTCAAGGGGATGTTGTTTGTTGAGCGAGCAGACGGGTTTTGGCAGCACAGACGATATGGGATTCAATCTTCTCGATGAGACACGAGACGCTATGACCAAGTGGAAGCTAGAGGGACAATGAGGTTCATCGGCATAAGGTGACTTCGAGGGTTTAATGCCATGTAGAAACTAATTTGTACAGTAATGTATGTAGAGTATTTGCCGTAGACTGCTTTGGTCGGAATTCCTAAATCGTCTTCAGCTGACCCAATCTTCTATACTACACCACCTATATGAGTAGACGATTCCACTGATAACGAGCTGGGATGGCCGAGTCGTTAAGGCGAGTGATTTGAATTTCCACTATCACTTGGTGTTTCACCGCGTAGGTTCAAATCCTGCTTCCAGCGAAAGTTTTTGAGGCTTCTGAGGTTTTTGCTCAGGATCTGTTTGTTCTTTTACATTTATTTCACTTATTTCACGTTATCATCCCATCACCGCCCTCTAGTTCATATCTGCAGGTGTGGACAAGTGGGCGATCTGGTCATCTCACAACCGCGCTCGTTGTATCAGATTCCATGCGTTGTTGCCGAGGGCCACGGGATTGCTCACATCCGCTCGCGAATGAGCGGGCCGACGCTTCCCGTTGAACGTCGTTAAGGTTGTGCCCTCCTGGTTAGTCTGACTGAGAGGTCCAGTGTTAGCCGGGGTGCTGCTCTCGACGGATGCTTCCGGGTGTAGACAGGTTCATTCAGTCTGTCTACTCACTCGTCCTATCAACTAGTCATTTGTAGTTGGTTGAGTTTAACCTTCTCCATCTTAACAGGGGGCATCTGCTTGACAACTTACGACTCAAGAAGTCTATTACTTTCCCCAAAACTACTTGACCGAAGCCTTTGTCTTTCTTCCCTCCACGCCTGCGTCATCGGCAGCCTACATTCTCAGTGCCTAAAAATTTTCTTATCGTTGCATACTCGTGTATCTCTTTAGTGTCGCTAGCCAATCTTGAAGTATTGGTATGACCAAACGAATTCACAAGAACCCCAGAGTATAAATGACAAGCATATTATGTACACCACATGGCCGGCCCCATGCGCCGGCCGTGGGCTGTACAAAGCCAGTGTATTATATGGGTCCAAAATACGGGGTATTGCCTTGATAATCATTCCACATGACATTGACATTTATACATTTACAGCTTAGACTTAAACTTTCTGAGCACTTTAGCTTCGTCACGGAGAACACGCCGCAACATTTTTCCGCTCGGAGAAGTTGGGATGGCAGAAATAATTTCCACCCCTCCAGCCAGGTGCTTATAGCTGACTTTATTGTCGGCAACGTGCTAGGCGAATATTGAGAATAGAATCTATGATAGACCTATCTGAGCAGACCTTGATGATCGATGCTTTGATTTCATTGACAGCGCTTGACCTTTCCTTTACGCGAGAAAGTGCAGCCGCAGTCAAGACTATGAA
>JABAJZ010000120.1:3894-24031 GCA_018857265.1 Termitomyces sp. T32_za158 | reverse complement strand
GAGACATGACGAGGGTACGAGGATGGAGATGGAGAAACACCAATTGATTGATTACTTTCCTGACGGGGCAAGGAATCTTCCATTGGAGTTGAATATGGCCGGGCATCATTTTGCGGAATTGGAATGGCCGTGGAATGTTGTTTCAACTGGAGCGGGGGACCACACTGAGAGGTGCTGGAAGGATGACTCGAAGGAACGATACGGTGATATACTGACGGACGGTCCCTCGGAGTTTCCATGGCGTGTAAAAGAGGTCCAGGATTCTGCCATATGCGAGAGGCATGGGTGTGGAGAGAAAACCAGAGGCCGATGAGGTAGGACTATAACCCCGTCAGCACAAGTAATCTACTCATGATAAGTATACTGTACTGACAAAGAGCAGCACAGATGCACAAAAGTACATGAGTGTCTTGACAGTGGATTGATAAAACGGATCGGTGGCAGGGTCCGGATGTTGGTAATAGCAACTATCACAGGTCCATGGCGCATCTCCTGGGCTTCTGGGATTGGTGGGACATCCTTTGCATACGAGTTGGAACTGAAGCAACGGGGCGTCAGGAGACAATTATTAGTGCCGAAGGAAAACACGCACGTTTCCATAGATCTGATAAAACAGAGTAGGGGCCAACGCGCCAATAATGGCCATGATCAACATCATGCTCGTTACTCCAGCGCTTTTAGCGTTGAACCTTTGCTCTTTGTGCCGCAATGCTCCGCTCGCCATACTTATTCCGGGCATGAGCAACACTCCAGCCAACAAGCTTCCGATGATGGAGCCTTCTACAAGCCTGCCTTTGCCTTGAGTAAGTGCGATGGCGTACAGGATGATCTCAATGATGGAACCAAAAGTTGCATTGATGACGGCACCCATCCCAATAGACGACTGTGCAGAAATGGAGGCGACGGCCATTCCAATAAAGTACGAAAGAGGGATGACACTGAGGAGAGAGAGGACAAATATTAAACCACGCGAGGCGATTGTTGCCAAGAAAACGGGAACATGTTTGCCTTCGTGCTCAAGTCGTTCTACAATGGAGAGAAGTACCATGCCGTCAAAGATGACGAAGAAAACAACGGGAAGGAGGTTGATAAAGATGATGTTGACACCGCCGACGGTGTACTTGTAGTATTGAAGTCCAACAGCACGATATGTGCAGAGAAGGACCGTGGAAGTCGGAGAGCCAGAGGGCGCCAATTGGCCTTCAGACAGCCTTGTATGCTTGACAGAGAATTGTGGGACTTGAGCGCTAGCGACGTCAGCAGTGCTAGCTTCAATGTCCTGGGGGTGTTCCTGTTGGTTCGAAGACATGACAATGGCTGGTGGTGCAGCACAGAACCGAATGGAGGCAGGATGTGAGAAGAGATGCTTAAGTAGAGCCCAATTGAGTCTAGCCATAGGTATGGTAACTACAAGGCCCCAGCAAATGAGACACACGAAAAGCATGAGGGGTGCAATGATGGTAATGATTGCGAACCAGAAGCACACTTTTCCTAATAGATCACTGCCAGTTGTTTTGGTGACGCCAATTGAACTCGTTAACGATATTGACCTTACCAGCATGCGCGTGCCATAAGCTTTGGACGGACATCCATCCGGGGAGAGCAAGTGCGTGGTATCACTAGGAATATCAGAGCTCCAAGAGACGTTTGAGGCGTTGTGCATATTATATGTTTCGGGGGTGAGAGTGAGTTCCTGAGTGAGAGGCACGCCCCTGATCGTGGACAATGAACCAGATTGATCAGACGGTGGTGGACGCGGTGAACCACGAATCGTGTCCTGCTCAGGAACACTCGCTACGTCTTCATCAGCGATATTATCCTCCGCTGCATCTGTAGAATCTAGATCCCCTTCGACATATTTACCAAATGGCCAGACGAGATACCACCCTAGTCCATACACCAGAGAGGCATACCGCTTTCCACCGCGGGGAACAACATAGAGAATAGCAGAGACCGTGATACAGACAAGGGCGATCCACCATCCAAAGGCGAGGATCCAGAAGATATTTCCTGGAAGAAGGTGGCGCTCTGCTTGTGCCGAGGGCACTAGATGGAGCGCCTGATCAGCAACACGATCAAGAGAGCGGGCTTTTTTGTACAACGCAGGTTTCCATATGGGAAGACCGAAAGGATGCTGAACATTAATGAGTGATTGTCGTTCTTTAACAGTGATCTCTCCGCCTGGGTCTTCAGATTCTTCACCTCCAGTTTCCTCTGGATCGATGCCTTTTCCGCGTCGCGCTAGAGAGGGAGAGATGGAACCAGTATCATCTTCATCCTCATCCTCATCCTCAACTCCCTCCCCCTCGCTAAGCCTGTGATGTGAGTGACCAGTTGCGTGAGAGCTGCACCCACTGGCACTTCGCAGGCGGGTTGATCGCACGGAAGGGCTCCGAATAGAGAAATTAGGCGGGGGGCTACGCACGCTGTGAGTCGAGGATGCTGTGGATGAAGAGTACGACGTCCCCGGGTTATGGTGTTGAGGAATATCTGATGCAGACCACTGTGAGCCGTAACTGACGTTGCGGTGAAGAGAGCTCATGTTGGTTGGAGTGAAGAAGGCAGTGAGGTCCTGGTTGCCATCTGTTGACGAGGCGGGGACGTGGGCGGGCATTGTCGCGCTCGTCACCAGAAAGTTCTATTTATATCCTTTTGTTATGTACATACAATGTTCTCGGCGAGACCCGGCCGGAATCAAATCCTGGGCGCGGGAGAAGATCTGTGCGTTGCAAGGATCTCTTGGCAGAACCAGGACACGGAAGAGGACATACTATGAGTAAGAGATAGATAATGAGACAGAGACCAGACAAAGTCACTTCCGTGCAAGTTTCTCTCGGAGCTGCGCACCCTTCAACTTGGCACGGAGATACTCCAACCGCACCGCGTATCGTTCACTGACTTCCACCCTTCGCCGCTGGATATCGTCCATCTCATCTTCCATCTTTCCTTCCATCCGGGGCTGAGGCAGAGGCGGCTCATCCCCCACGACCGCACTCATAGTGAAATGACTCCTAGTCAAACTCACGCTCGAGACGCTGCCGACTCCTAGACCTCCGTAGCTCGCCGACAACGCCGGTACAGGTGGAGGCCCACGCTCTCCTGTTTTCCTCTCCTCAGCATTTACGCTAGACGATGAGTTTATCCGGCGGAGCGATCCTGATCTTGCTGAGTTTGGAGATGCATAATTTCCCCTTGCTGACTTTGCCATTGAAGAAGCAGAGGTCGCTGACTTCAGTGATGTCATGTCGCTATCAGCAATCAAGACACGTCTTAGTGTCGTAGGCGCTGACATCGACACTCTGGTATCCGCTAGAATGTTTGGGCCTTGATGTCGATGTAGTTTCGCAAGCGTGGTCATCTCTAACCCGTTGAACGCATCCATCAGCCTCCTTACTTCTGCTTCGATCGCTGATATCTCCTGTCGTATTTCCGTTGTTGTCTGCAGACGTTCATCGTCGAATATATCAGTATGGAATGCTGAGGTTCTATATGTTTCGCCAGGTAAACGGGAAGGGAACGACGAGGGAGGTGTAGCTAAGCGACGAATGCTTGCATTCGAACGCGAGATACTGACAGGCGGATGTGGTGAGTGATCCGTCTGTGATCCCATACGGGATGATATAGAGACATTGTCAACCTGATTGCGTGATGTAGTTGTGCGGACGGACGCAGCACTCGACTTCTTGTTTGGACCACGTTTGAGGATGTTGGTCTTTATAGATGCAGCAGAAAATGTACTTGAAGTATCGCTGAAATCAATCGAGCCGGCGGCCGTACGTCGACTTGTTGCACGGCGAAGGAAACTAGTCACGCCAGATGTTACTGAGCCTTTCGACCGGAACTGACTTTAAGAGACCTTGAGAATTCGCAGCGGCTAGATCATTTAGCCGTTGGGCAAGGGTCATTCTGAACAACGCAGCCTTCTAAGTTTTTTCCCTTTTCCAAAACCAGTAACCCATACGCACGTAACATTGTGTCCGGGTTGACGTAACGGTGAGGAAGCGTCGTTGAAACTCTGATTGTGGAGGCCAGACCCAGGCGAGACCTCAGGAGAAGAAGAAGAGGATAGAGTGCCCATCTTAGACGGTTCATGCGAAGGTTTTCGGGCAGAGCCAGGGATTGGTAGCATTTTATCCGTCCGGACACGTAGAATGCTAGGGCTCGCCTTTCTAGCGCCATTTGAGTTTGGTGACAGTGGACTCGGCTGCCGGATGGGTGCGCGGACGGGAGAAGGCGCTGGATTTGAAAGTATTTGGGCGGCCGGCGCGTCTTTGGTGGTGAAGCTCGGAGCCGGCTCGCGTTCTTTTCCCTTGTTCTTGCCGTACTAACAGTAAAAAAAGCTGATCGTTAACTAATGATACACTCGTCCAGGTGCAAAGAAAACATGAACGCACGAATCTGGATCGTATAACACTGGCTACGGATTTGTCGTTCGACGGGTAGGTCTCCAGATTAACAGCCTTTTTGGAGGAGAAAAAGCCCATCTCAGCATCACGCTAGCGGGCAGGCTTGTGGGAGGAGACCGAGGACACTTTGAACAGGGGGAATACAACCTGAGTGATCAGTGATCACTCCCAGCACATCAAAATGATCCCACACGGAAGTACATATTACCCTAGGCCTACATGTGATGTTTTTTATGTTCCTTCTTACTGGCAGGAAAAAAGGGGGAGCAATTCTTTCTCGAATCGTGACCCTACCTGCCGCGTAAGTAGCAGGAGACGGATATCAACCATTCGTTGCACAACGATTTCTCGATATCAAAATCCATTGAAATGGGTCTGATATCAAACAAATTCTACACTAAAAGATCAACATCAATTCTTGTTTACTCAATTGTAAAGATTGAACTCCTGAAAATCAGACACCTGACTCGACGTGAATCCCCTGGCATCTCTGTAACTAATCCTCTTGTCAGAAGATGCTGTGGTCCACACAGGTCAACTGACGACACCTAAACAAGTTACACAAGACGCACGGTAAATCAAAACTGTATCATGGTTTTTTATCATTGATTAAGTCTTGACCATCAATCTATGAAAAAGAAAACAGCATTGTATCCACGATATTTCAGAATTGAGCGCATACGGCGTCGTGAACATGAAGAATGAGACTTCCTCCGCTGGCGGTGAGCAACACCAGAAGCGTCGAAATGATGTCCGCTTACCAGAGATCTTTTAGCAGTGGAAGGTGCGCCGTCAACACGAGGAGCATGAATACCTCTTTGATCTTCCAACCTTAATGTTGTATATGCCTGAATGACAGCACGAGGTAGTAATAGTACTTATCATGCTTGTAAACGGCGTTGGCTTCAATAACACCACCGTTGGCGGTGCGTTGCGCCAGAGATGGGACAGACGTGCCGTAGGCTTCGAGCCAGTTGAAGCTCAGACTAGAAACCATTTATCTAAATCCGGACTAACAATTGGTGATGCAACGGACGGCATGAGCTGAATGCAGTCCAAAAGCTTCCAAGAGAAAAGTACCAGTTGTTTCCCTCTAGATGATGTAGTGTAGATTGCCCCAGGCCACCGTTACTTACTTGTAGTCGAGCGCCATTTTACCCAGGGGTTGGTGAGCTTTGTGGCACAAGATGGAAATATTTTCACTCGCATTGTAGACTGGTGGTCATCCTCCCAACTGCTTGTTCGATATTTGAAAGATTGGGCTGATAGCTAAAGTTTTGTAACAATTACACGGTAACTTGCTGAATGATTTTGTAGGATTGCAGATTGCAGGGGTTAATATTCTCAAACATTGTGATAATAACTAGTGCAACCTGCAGAAAATGACGGCAGGGCGACCAACAAGGAGTGGAGTTGCAAAAGACAAGAAACGCATGCTGAACGTGTTAGCCAGACCATAAGCGCTAAAAAAAAACTTATACAGCTGAGGGAACGGTAAAGATTTATTCAAGAAGTACTTTGAGTCGTTCTCATCCGCATATAGCATAATGGATAGAACACCTGTGAGATACGCCAGATAATCAATGTCGAGGATTCGGCAAAATATTCGCATCTTAAGGTATTTGTGACGGGTAAGAGGAAACGGGTATCAAGGGGCACAAGACGCGTGGGACATGATCATGCACGATCATCCGATTGTCGGCACTGAGTAAACATGCATTTTGAATATGTTCGTTTCCCAGTAGCGTACTGACAGGATCGCATGGGAAGATACCATGAGTCAGTCTAGAATGTTTACTGAAAACGTGGATCGCGCAAGGCCATTGATACGCCGAACATACAAGACTTGTTACCATTGAAGGCGCATGGAGTCGGATACGAAAAAACAGTATCATCACTTGAACCTTCCAAGAGCCTTCCGCAGGAATGCAGCCTAAACAACAACCTACACGGTACGCACATCAGTCGATGAAGATTCGGGAGATTCAAAGTCAACGTACTGGCCAGCCGGAAGAGAAATCGAGGCGGTTGATGCCAAGCTGGAATGTATTAGTATAAGAATACCTGTGGAAGAAACTTGAAAAGGCCTACGAAGCTTCCGGTCGAGGTATAATAATCTAACAATCCAGATTGTTAGTCAAGGATGGCAGAAGAAGATCGTAACGTACGGTATACGAGGATTGGACCATCTACGTCAGTCATGATATCTTGACCACCGGGCCCAACAATCTATGACGCCAAAAAACAGCATATTAGTATTGGTTACCTTCTGAGAATTTGATGAGCTTCCTCTACATTGTCATGGGTGCCTAAAACGAGAGTTCCACCGCCGTTGAGAAGCGATACACCAGCTTGATCAACGAAACCACCAGTTGGGCTTTTGTTGGAATTGTTCGAGTCAGAGATGATCCTTCAGAATGCTCTGAACTCTCGGACCTTGTAGATCTCCCAACCCTGATATTATATGTGCTGGATGTGCCCTGACAGCAAATATCCCAAGACGAGAACAAGTAGTAGAAGCTGCCGAATTTGTAAATAACACTGGCTTCGATCGCGCCATTGTTTGCCGTGCGCTGTGCTAGAGATGTAACAGCCGAGCTTGTTGGTTTCCCAGTCGAAGAACTCAACCTTGATGGGAAATTAGCGGACGTGAGATCAACACGAGTAAGCAATTATATGACAAACGTTTCGAGCTTGATTCCAGTCCAGAAACTACCGAGAGAGAGATACCAGTTGCTGCCGTCTGGGATTCAACTAGTGAGTCATTCTACTGGTTGGTTAAAATATCAAACGTAGACTTCACCAATCAAAAGGCTAAGGTACAGCAATCGGGGATCAGGGGAAATCATGCAAGCGGTGATAGTCTGCAAGTGAGAACCAACTCACTTGGGATCAATTGCCTGCATAGCAGGTCAATGAACCGAAGACAAATCAAGAGACAAAATAGTCACGTTGTAGTTATTGGAAGGAGTGGTCGAAGTGACGAGACCTTCATGTACAAAGCTACCTGCCGAACTTATGCATTGCTTTGGTTTTCAGGCAATATGTGTCTCACCAGGTAGCCCAGTCGATGATTTAGCGAAGAAAATGGCAGACTAAAGTAGAAAGGAAGAGTCAGTAACATGCCATTATGAAAAATACATGCTGACCGTCTGGGAACCAAAAGTTGAGGCCGCATAATAGAGCTTTTTCAAGTTTCAGCAGTCATTGTGGCAACGTAGAGATCGCCAAATCTCACGTAGAATTGCCCATTGAGATAAGTGCAATCAGGTGCCCAAAGAGCTCTATACCGTAGCGGCTTCAAATTCTTAGACACCCAGCAAGAAGTAATTACTTACCCGTTCGAAGTTCCTGTATACGGATCAGTCCAGCTTGCACCGTTGGGCCAAACAACGCCCCTAAGGGTCCAGGCGATACGATCCGGCGAGGTTCGAATCTCAATGCCTACACCGGTGGCTTGGAAAAGTGTGAATGAGCACCAGAGTATTACAAAAAGCAAGGAGCTCACAAAAGACGAAGTATGTTCCAGAATCATCTTTGCACATGGTCGGATCATGAACGGCAGTATTTCCAGTTACTACGCCGGGCCCAACAACAGCACGAGCGACAGTCGCAAGCAGGAAAAGTGGAAAGTAAGAGAGTAAATACATTGTGGATGCTGCTTCCATGACCGCAACATTGTCGACATTTATAGGATGTCGGATCGCGGTCCATGAAAGAACCGATAATATGCCATAGTAGTGGTCACAACACTGCTCTGAGCATTAGACATCGAAATTTACGGGAATGACAGAGAGCTAACGCGGACCGCCAGTCCTCCGAGGTCGTGTGGGTTAAGTCCACGTGAGGATATCTAATGCGACGCATCAGGAGAAGTGTGGGACATACAGACAACGATTCAGCATTACATAGTTCTGATTTGCTCTTTGGAATGCCACGTCAACGACGGGATATAGATGAGAATTGTCCAGAGGACTTTCTTCTGGAGAAAGATGACGCAGAGGCTGAGTAGCGCAATATTCTTGCGTTAATGCATTATGTCACTGACATATGTGAGGTGTCGTATGGGCGGATTTCAAAATACACGAGAATTGCATGGCAGCAGATGTTCTGCTCATGGAGCGGCAGAGGCGCAGATATGTGTATATGTGTACCTTGAGATAAGTTGAGAATAGTGATCTTCAAATGAGGACTGCCTGATATGGACGCAATTCAAAACAAGCGTACGCGTCCATAATCAATGCCACAACTCCCAAAAGTTCCGATGTCTTCACACTTGCACGGAGAGATTTGAGCCGTGCCTGACCAAAATGCTTCCGTCGCTCCCATCGATAAACCTTCCTTTCTCCACAAAACCAACACCTCCCAATGGCCATCCCATCTTCCACCATGCAAGCAATCAGATGGCACCCTCCTGCCTTTGATATCAGGGTCGAATCTGTTTCTGTTCCTCAGTACGTTAATTCGTTACATTGCCAAGGAAAGTCTTCGAGCGCGTACCTAGAATTCAGCATCCAGACGATGTCATCGTTAAAGTCAAAGTAAGCCAAACTTCCTCTAAATGCGTTGATATAGTCAGATTAAGACGAACATGATAGCTCGCTGCTTTGTGTGGTACATAAGACTAAATCGTCTATACCACGACCTCAAACATATCATTTATAGGCAGCGATCTTCATGTATACAGAGGGCATGGGGGTGTGGACAAAGTGTGAGCGTCATCATACCACGAGACGTCTTGTGGCTTGACGTTCTCTGATAGTCATATATCTGGACACGAATTTATTGGAGAGGTTGTATGTTTGGGTTCTAGCTATGGGCCAAACGTACAAGGACGGCCTAAACTATATTCTACCTTGAAGATCGGCGACAAGGTTGTGTCTCCTTTCTCTAGCAACTGTGGTGAATGCCAGTGAGTGAAGCACATCATCTCCTTAAAATTCAACTTAAGATAACCTTCCCAAAGTGTGTGTCGGCTTGGTTACACGGCCAGATGCCCAGAAGGTCTCCTGTTTGGGTCGCCTCTTCTTGATGGAGGACAGGCTCAATACATACGAGTTCCAAGAGGCGGAGGAACGCTTTTCAACTTGAGCAATCCAGATACATGGTCTTCAACACTACCCATGCAAGAAAGAGATAAGGCATTGACTGGACTCGCCGATGTTTCCCTCCTTTTATTGGCAGATATCCTACCAACTGGTGTCTTCGCTGCGTTGCAGGCCCTAAACCATCCCAAAGTGCAGCCTCTCTTGGTAGGGCGACCATGGCCTTTGTGTCTTTTTCCTGAGATAAGCGTTGCAGGAGGCAACGAAGTTGGATTGACTGCGGAAGATCTCACTCTAACATTTGCAATTATTGGATTGGGGCCAGTGGGTATTTGCACTGCTGTCAGTCTCCTGGATGCGTTGTCCACGCGAAAAGCCGCATTCCGTATCGTAGCCATCGATCTGCTTGAGTCGCGAAGAGAAAAGATGAAGGTAGTGTACGATGCAATTGATGCGTCTGGCAAAGGAGCGGGAGAATTCGTGGTTCTATCTGCAGATGATGCGAAGGCCTACGTCAATAGAATGACAGGAGGAATTGGGTGCACAGCGGTCATAGAGGTTTGTCTCTTCTCTTACCCAAGTAACATCATTGAACGAACATCTTCTCTGCAAGGTTGTCGGTCACACAGATGCTTTGGCCTCAGCATATGATCTAGTTCGTGCTTTCGGTGCGATTGTTTCAGTTGGTGTACACGGAGCACCACCGATGCCCTTCACTGGTCGCCAATTATATAACAAGAATGTCTCCTTCGACTTTGGTCGCTGTCCAGCTCGTGCCATGTTTCCTGCAGCATTCGATCTCCTAGGTGAGTCTATACGAGAAAATTCAGATAGGCGATCTCAACATGTTCATTTCCATAGTGAAACGGCAAGACGTGTTTGGTACAGTTGGACAACCTGCAAGTCTTATTGACAGGGTTGTTAGCTTCGATAAGGCAGCCGAAAGTTATCGTGCATTCGACAAAGGTGAAATTGGAAAGGTCATTTTTAGTCCTTGGGATTAGCATAACTCTTTCCTTTGCTCCTGAAGTGTATTACCAAGTCAAATATAGTTCAGCGGTCTGTGCTTCAGATGGCTGACATTCATATTCAACAATCACAGGTGTAGATGAAAGAAACAACGACGACTGTAATAACAACCGACAACAGGGACTGTCAAGTCTGAATCGATAATTACAATCCGAATCGCGGGGCGACGCTTCTAAAGATACCAGGCCTAGAACCCTTCCCGCTACTTCTTAATAATCTGTTGTCAATACTGCAGTCAAGTACAGAACGCCTTCAGATGGTTGATCAACTTCAGATAGTGCTTCCAGGACAACATCACGTCTCAGCAGTATAAACAGTTTGGCATTACTTTCATATTCTGCTATGCAGCCACATGTCAGTAGTCATTGTTTTCGATACATGGTTGGAAACCATCTTGATACCCTCTGTTTCACCCCCTGATTGTTCTCATAGCCTAATCCGAATCGCCTCGCACCATTCCACAACAACATCATTGACTCCATTATTCCTCATAAGTGTAAGGATCTCGCCAGAGACCTCGTGGGCGGTTTCGGCAGAGGTAGAACCCGGAATGACGCCGATCCATATGACGACGGGACCAAGACTCCCTGTCGCCTCCTCTCCCGATGGTCCGTGGGTTAAGAAGCGGGCAGTGTTGATAGACGAACAGTCGATCTTCCGAGCCTTGATTAAGTCACAAATCTTGGGACCGACAGTGTCCCAGACACCATTGAGCGGGGTGTTGAAGACTCCCCGGGCCGACTTGATGGGTATCTGGCCGTGTATGCCGACGGGCTTGGGGAAAGGCGTAATGAGAAAGTCCGAACGGTAGACGAGTTCTGGGTGATCGGCTTCCCCGGCGATGCCGTTGTAATATGACGTTCTCTCGTACTCGTCGGGGCTGTACACGGTGACTGGCAATGCATCGAAAGGTCAGTGTCGAATAGACAAAGGAAAAACGATAGAACTCACCGGGAGGATCCATAACAAAGTCGTAGACGCAGTGTTGAGCAAAGTTTGCAGACGAGCAGAGGGGACGAGAAGTGAAGAGTCTCCTCTTGCCGCTGTCTGTGTTTTCAATGGGTGGCTCCGTTCGTAAAGTGACAGCATGTGATAGTAAATCTAATCATAGTGCACATAATAGGGGAATTCAGCATATACGAACCCGTCCAGAATTCGAAACGACTCGTTCAAATTTGACATTTGTACCCTAGATTGAGAATTACTCATACCTGTTATTTTCGTTCTGAATCGATTCAGCTGTGTTTGAGGGCCATCGGTAATGTCCGTTCGATGTCAAGTCTTCCTCAAGCACGTCGCTAGATAGGAACGAAAGATTTCGTGACAAGAGATACGATGGACATCAAGTAGAAGCTGAAGATTTTCAGTAGTCTTTGGTATGTGGCGACGTTTATCAATACATATATCTCGTAGAAAAGAATTTCAGCCCTTGAAATGCGAGGCTTCTGGGAGCAATAACCGAGAGACCATAATAAAGGTCCCTATAATATCCAAGCTTAGGCATCTCTTGTAAAATCCTGGACAGTGGAAACAGGGCTAAGAGGGCTGAGAGGAAGAGGACCGAAAAACGGGTTTCAAAATTGCGTCACAGCTCTTTCCTCAGTTCGCTGCTTGGATATACTGATTAAGTGATCTCGACAGTTTCAGAGGTTCAACGTTCAACGTCAACGTTAACGTTCAAGCTCAAGATTCAACGTTTCGAAAGTCACAAGTGTCGGCGAGAGAAACAAAGTGATAACAGTCAACAACAGTCAAGTTATAATCACATAAACTCGAATTGCGAGTAACGCCTCTGAAGATACCAGGCCTTATGTTAGTAGCCTAGAACGCTTCTCGCTACTTCTGAATGACTGTTTTCTCAGCGTCAATGCCGCGGTCCTCCTCGGAAAACCGGATGCCTTCAGGTGGTTGGTCAACTTCGGACGTTGCTTCCAGGACACCAACATCACGTCTTGTCCCACCCAACATTCGCTCGTCGCCATCTCTATCTAACCTGCATATTCACAGCCACTCCTTAGAGTCGTCCAATACACCTTCCGTACCCTTGATACCAACACAAACGCCCAACGTTCTCGATAGTACGGCCTCATCTGTCATCAACCTGGATCTGAATGAGGGGATCTTAGTACAAGATGGCGATACGGAAGCAGAGTCTTCAGAAGATATCAATGTCATGAGCTTGGAGTCCGACATTCAGAGGAGCGACGTAGAGTCTAGGAGAACGCTTCGCGACCATCTCAGGAGGACTCTAAGCCATACAACCACGAGATCAGGTATATTTCTTGCTTATCTGGTGTCCACGCAAAGATCGATCATTTAGGAGATGTAGTAACTTCTCACTCTCAATACAAGGGCAAATCGCAGGATGAAGAAGAAATCCCTTTTGACTCTGGTAATCTTGCAAACTTGAGGAATTGAACAAGTGAGACTCATCATATAACTAAAGTACCCAGATATACGCCCAGACAATACTTTGTTCTCACTGACGCTGGAAAGCCTGTCTTCGTCAGGTAGCTTGCGTGGTTCTCTACATCGCTCAAGTCTTATTCTATGACAGCCTACCAGAGGGAGATGATTCCGGGAACACAGCAGCTACTGTTGGCGTCATGCAAGCTCTTATATCTGTTTTTCTCGACGATAATGACAAAATGAGATGTATCAACGCTGGAAGGACGCGGATTACATTTGTACTCCGGCCACCATTGTATTACGCCTGCTCATCATCATGGGGAGAACCTGAATCAGTGGTCAGTCTACATAGTTCATTTGACATATTTGTCTCCTCTAAGCAGTGTTGCTGAAGAAAGACACGCTCCCACCTGGAATATCTCCATCTCCAAATCTTGAGTATTGTCACGGCTGCGCAACTACGGCGCATTTTTGAGCGACGGACGAACTTTGACCTAGGACGGCTACTGAATGGTTAGTGCACTCTCTCGCATCTTATCTTACTCCTCTGCTCTGGCTCATGTGTAACAGGAGCTGAAAATCTCCTTTTGTCCTTACTGACCCGGCTTGAATTCGACCTTTCCACAAGTACGTCGTCACTTCAATGCCTCAAACTGGACCCCAATTTGAGGAAACGAGCGGCCGAAGCACTACTGCCTCCTTCAAAATTGAAGGACATACTTTACGTCATGCTTGTGGCAGAAGGGAAAGTCATCACCCTCATCCGACCCAAAAAACATTCGATACATCCTGCTGGTAAGAAATGCCTTCAGAACGATGACATCAGTAATATGAAATCCTACAGATATTCACATTATTCTCAATACTATGCACTCGCCCTCGATAGTAAACTCCCCAGCTTCATCGTCGTGGATTCCGCTCTGCCTGCCGAAATACAATCCATCTAGCTTCGTCAATGCCTACATATCTTTTTTGCCCCGAGATAATGAAGTCACTTCACCTCCATCTCGATTGCAGCCGGACTCAGAACCTACTCCAACACAAGAACATGCGAAACCAATGTATGTGACTTCGACACAATCGCGTCTTGCTCTGGTTTGTATCAGTAGTGGGGGTGAAGTCGAATCCACACGCGGGTGGTGTGAATCAGTGATAACAGTGGGACCTGAATAATTTTTGACGCCATTAATCTACTCACGAAGTACACAGCGGTTGGAGAAGGATAGAACTATAGATGCCATAGCCAATGCATGCTCATCCAGACAGACAGAGTACTCAGTCGGAGATTTGGGTATACCTGGACTTCGTCATTTTATCTACAAGTCACGATCTCAAGTGCAGATCACGACGCCTACTTTTGAGGATCCTTATGACTCTCTTCAGGACCGCAGGAGGTATAGCTGTCAGATTTTCTTTGTTAGATTCAATTTTGACTCTAGCTCAGGTTAATCACCCTATATCAGACCCTACATGATGCAATACACGCCAAGTCGGGTCAAGGAGGAACTCTCAAACTTCAATACATCCGAACGGGGAAGGAGAGCGTGATGGGTTGGGTTTGTAGCACATTTAAGTCTTTGGCTGCCTCTGATTTGATTACCGTGAACACAGATAACTCAGCCGTTTGAACTCTATGTTGCGTTGTCTCCGATGTTACCAAAAGCGGCCGCTGTCGGAGCTGCCAACGCTGTTGCTCGATGGGTCAAGAAGGAAGAGGCAAGGCTATTTTTGAGAGATGCGCCGGTTTTCTAGATGTTAGGGCATATTGTGGACGAGAAGATCTTACTGTGACTTAAGCATATAATCAATTCTATTTCCCAGCGGTTGGAAGATTACAGATGAAATTTGAAACTTTGAAACTGCTGTGCACAAAATGGCAGAGCCGACGTTAGTTATATATTTGAGCGGTCACAAGTGTCACAAACTCAGAACTCACTCCATCAAAAAGTTGTATAATTTCATGTTCCTCGCTAACTTGGGCTTTACCACCGCGCGATTGTGCGCTGCAGCACCCCGCCTTACACGCTCAGTGGTCAACAGAGCCGCGTCTTGGCCTGTCCCTCCACCACGGGGTATCATCTTTGTGTCCAGGAAGCTTGACACAAGCGCTCAAAACTCCCAAAACAGATACCATCACCACTCCTGCGAAGTTCCTCCAAGCAATCGGCCGCTCTTCCGAGACAAAACTAGAAGTAGAACAGTGGGATGCACTGTGGAAGCTGTCAGGGCACGACTTGAGACAGAAGGGATTAGCTGTTCGTGACCGAAGGTACGTTGAGTTTGCGTTTCTGAAATAGAGTGTTGTTGAAAGTCATATTCTATTAATTTACAGGTATATCCTATGGTGTATGGAGAAGTATCGTAGTGGGCTTCCAATTGAATCTTTCGCTCATGAACCCAGGCCTAAGAAGACAATTAGGGGGTAAGTGATTTGTGCAGCTCGTCCGCATGGTGTTCATAGTACGTCTTAGCTGGGGCCCCTCGGTACAGAATGGAAAAAGAATACGGTCAAGACGAGATAAGACCAAGAAGAAATAGTATGTTCATATTAATCTACTCAGAATATAGATGCTTGTCGTGATCGCCATCTGAGAAAACTTGATGTCTCTTCTCGGTCACAACGTACAGGAAATATAGGCTGTGCAGATGTAGGCAGAGAATCAAGTATTAGAACGTCCCTTGGAATCACAGCCGGAGATATGAAAAAGAAACTCGGAAACCGAGCGAATAGTGTGGATTTCAGTAATAGAATGTTTGACTTGTTTTTGGAACGTCTAGTCCCGGTCAAGATACTGAAATTCGTTCGTTCTGCTGGACTGCCTGACAACCTGGTGAACCGATCCATTTGACTCAAAACCTTTGGGTTTGAAGGTAGTATCAACAATTGCACCTTACATTGTATACCTAACGCGAAAGTATCCCAGGGGTCAAGACCGATGGAATCGAAGTCTCGAAGAAAAGGCGCGAGATAGCCTCTTGAGATGATGACATTCGACTCAGGTGTGTGGTAGACAACTCCGCTCGTCCTGTTGTTCAGCATGGAAATCACTGGATTTGCGGGAGTCCAAAGAAGTTGACCAAGCTCAAAAACTTTGACGTCAGTGAAAAAAAATTCTGTCGCACGCTTGTATACACCAAAGAGCGACTAACAATCAATCCCTACATATAAACCCGTTTTTCCGTGGTGACGGGAGGATCCAAGGTCGAGTTTAAAGAACATAGGTTTTGAACAATAAGTAAATGATAGCTGGTGGCCTTCCGAGGTCAATGCAAGATTTGGGCTTTCGCTACGAGCCTCAAAACCGTCTTCTGAACAGATGACACGTTTTCGCGGGACTTGGACTGGAGCTTGAACGTTAAAACGTACGTTTGGACGACGGTCATGGCAGATGCAGTCCGATGGATGATGTAATTGTCGTATGTCAGCCTGTAGCGACCGTGACTAGTCCAACCCCTGTTCGGACTTCAGTTTGTTTACCAGCCATTGCGAGTACCTGCCCGCTGAGGACTCATTTGATATATTATTCTGCTACGAGTATATAAGGCCATGAGATGTACTCGTTAAGTAGTTCTTCCCAATTGTAGAGCTTACCCCCGTTCTCTCTTGTGCGAAGACTCTTGTTATTTCCGTGTGACCTCACCGTGACCTCACGCTGCGGTTACATATTTTGAACGTTACAAAGCTCTAGCTTACTGCTTACTCGAAACCCCTGGCTCACTGTCTATTGGCACCCCTTGGATTGATCACCCGAGGACACCCATAATAGTGAGTATCAACAACCAATTATTTTTACTAAAACTATGACATCTAGATACCCTTTACGCAACCCGTCGTCTGGGAGGCCATCGGTTCGCCGATTAAGCCCCACGGCTGTCCGCAACACTGGTCCTCTGCAACGCCCTCGGGCAGCGACGGGGACTGGACATGCGAGTACCGAAGGTGCCGGTTTAGAACCGCACTTCGAGCCCGACGCGAGCACTAGCCCTGCCGCGGGATCTTCCTATCCTGACACGGGAACAACCGAGCCGGAAGTTGGCGGGAATGTTGCCCCTGGTATAGAAGACGACTCCAGTCTAACTGGCTCTGAGTCCGACGGTGACGATCGTCGCGATAATACATTTGTACCTCCTGAAGTAGATACAAATGCTAATAGGATAGACCCTATAAGTCAAACTACTAATATACCTGAGTATGAGGATATTGATCCCAACAACTTACCTCAGGAAGAAGTCTTCACGGAAGCATGTAAAAACCTGACTGATGAGCAAAGAGCTCGTATTCACAGACGCATGGAAAATGTACAATTCCAAGCTGATGATCAGTCAGGAGAACCCTCCCGAAATAAGGGAAAGGGTGTCGACCCGAGGAACTGGGGAGACATAGAATTTGATGAGGCCGAAATCGAGCCGTTAATACAACAGGAAATGATCAATGACTACAATCTACATCGTGATAACCCTGGCAGCCAATTCAACCAGACTGTGCCTGATCACCCCGAGAATGAAGGATATCCTTCCAACATGATCGAGGAGGATGGAAAACAATCTGAGATTGAGGATCAGGAACTCGACACAAATGTAATCTCGAGAAGAGAATTTCTTGAATACCTGCGAGACCGCAAGATGCTGGCAAGGGAACTTGATCGTCATCACAAAAAACAATCCACCACACACCGTAAAAGGAAAGACCGCGCGGGGTCTTTACCTTTATCAGGCGACCTCGAAAGGCTAATCCGTAAAGTAGCTGAAGGGTCTACTAAAAAATCGAAGTACAAGTCAGTTGTCCGCAAAGCGAAGGGGAGAACTGACCTGGAGAAATCCACCAAGCCTATCACGCAAGTAACCAGAGATAGTGCCCTAGGCCGCGCCCTAGATAGACTCAGTAATAAGAGAAGATACCCTTCCGATGACTCAAGCTCGTCCTCGGACGACACATCGGAGTCCGACTCATCGAGCTCAGACCCGGGAAGCGACGACGAATCATCAGAAGCTGGCTATGACACGACCTCTAGCATCGAGAGTCGACGATCAGGAGGCAAGCGTCATCATAGATCCACACGTCGTCACCATCGTCAACGAATGCAAACTCTAATTAAGCCGACGCCCCCCGAGAAGTACGGAGGACAGGTTGATCTTTGCGCGTTCCACAAGTTCTTGACGCACGGGACCGCGTACGTGAAATACGGATACGTAGAACACCGCCGGCAGGTAATGGTGTTGTCAGAGTTCCTCACTGGCAAAGCCTACACCTTTTACACTCAGCGCGTGTCGATCAATCCTGAAAAATGGAGTTTACAGAAATTCTTTACAGAATTATTCAATTACTGTTTTCCAATAGATTTTCGCAATCAGCAACGCACCAAGTTGCATAACTTCGTACAGGGAAGCCGATCCGTTCGCGACTACGTGGCGGATCTCGATGAGCTATTTACCATAGTAGGCGCTGACAGCAAACGCGCGAGGGTAGTCAAACTATTCAACGGGTTCCGCGCCCCCCTTCGGAAAGCGCTGCTCCGTGAACACTTGAACCCGGAATACACTTCCTGGAAGGACATGGTCCGCGAGGCCGAGTACCAGGAGATGGCTGAAAACGTTGATGTCCGCGATACAGCGATATCGAACTACCAGCTAAATACCCATAGAGGTCAGCACCATCAGGGACGGAGCGAAAACCACCGTAAGGGAAAGAACCCTCCCTCAGCGCGATCCAAGCCCTACCAACCAAACGTGGATCGTAAGACCAACACCGTGTCTGGTAGTACCCCCACCGGTAGCAATCATCACGGAGGGTCGCAACCCCAGAATCATAAGAACCACTCATCTTATAATAAAAAGCAGGCAGCCAACCCTCATACTCTTAGTAAGGAAGAGCGTGATGAATTGAGAGCTGCCGGTAAATGCTTCATCAAGGAGATACGATACCTGATCTCCAATCGGTGTCGGACTCCGATAGCGGCTGCGAACGTTGTGAGACCACCTCCCACAACGACGAGGATACACGAATGCATGAGAACGCGCCCATGGACGATGACCATGAAGAGGTACTCCTAGGACCTCCAGTACATTTCTACCGAGAATACCCGGCTGAGGTCAAGGACGGGGAGGAAAAAATTCTCCTGATAGAAATGGAGGAGGGACCGCTTCGCCGCCTGGGACATGCCGTGGCCCGAAAGGCCGAATACTTGTTGGAACTGCTACAGCCCTACCCGGGAGACCCGGCCGACGTTCTCCAATACCGAGGGCGGCGGTTCACAGTGTACATCCTGGACGAGGACGAGATCCTGATCCATGACAAAATCTGTAACACGTTCGCGAGACTGGAACAAAGACGCGTAAAGAACGTAACCTTCCCCATTGGCGAGTGGTACGCCGATCTAAGGCACTCCCATACCGGGGTGCCAGTCAGGAGGCGCACGCGTTACCAGACTAGCCTAATTGTTGATTCGGACTGCTGGAACGCGAGGAAAGTCCTTGCCTCCGGCGCCCCATACCCATGGGATGACAAGCGGCTGGACGAACGATCCTGCCGCTTCGAAGTTATTGAGGATGACGAGATGTATCACATCTATGATCGACACTTAGGAATGCATATGATCATCGAAGCCTATCACCTAAAAAACCCTAAGTTTGACCTGGTCTCCTGGTACCGTAAAGGAGTCGAGGCCAGGATCAAGGAAGTAGGCGGCATATATCAACCATGCTCCTCTGACGATTCGAGTAGTGACGAAGACGACGTCTCGTTACGCCAGCTGTTTGGCCAGAATGAGCCTCCGATTCCCGCTAACGGAGAGGTAAATCCACAAGTAACCTCAGATGTTCGATGGGTGCGCGCCGTGGAGCTCTACGGTCAACAAGTGCCAACAGGAACCTATCCCTCAATTCAGAGGAACTCTACGCACGTAAAAGACCCGTCTAGAAAGGTACCGAAACCTTTGGTCATTGTCGTCAAAATTAACGACGAACCGGCACGAGCATTGGTAGACTCCGGTTCACTCGGGGACTTTCTGTCGAGTACACTGGCTCAGCAGCTGCAGATAAGGAAAAGGGAACTTACATCCCCGGTGCCAGTACAGCTTGCGGTGCAAGGATCCAGATCGAGAATCAATTTCGGCGCCACTGCCAAATTTCAGTACCAAACAATCAAGGAAGAAAGATACTTCGATATCATAAACTTATCAGGCTATGACCTGATCCTCGGCACTCCTTGGCTATTCCAGCATCGCATTACATTCGGCATCAACCCAGCTC